>CAUYSK010027057.1:0-16184 GCA_963575035.1 Avahi laniger | reverse complement strand
TAAAATTATTAAGAATTTCAAGACAGTGACCACACAGTATTAAACTCCTATCATGGAGTCCTCCTTAGTGGGGTCCTGTGTGACTACAGTGATCAACATGCTCATAAAGATGTCCCTGAAAGCAGTGTCACTGCAGGCGTGGTGGTGGTAATGGCGATGATGTAGACCAGGGGATAGTGAACTTTATCTGTGAAGGACCAGATAGTAAATATTTTAGGCTTTGCAGTCAATGTGTCTCTGTTTCAACTACTCAGGCCTGCCATTGTGGCATAGCAGTATCCATACCAAATACGAAAACATGAATGTGTCTATGTTCCAATAAAACTTGACTTGGGAAAACAGACAGTGGGCTGGATATGGCCTGCCGGCTGCAGTTTGCCCACCTTGATGTGTTGCTGTAAGAATGTGCCTTATATAGTCCTGAAGCTTGGGCCTGTTGAGGATGCTTCTGAGAAATTAATTTTTTATTTTACCCCTAGTCTTTAATCCTTAACAATGTGGTAAGGTTGTTTCGCATCCCTTACAAGTACCTAGTAATCAGGCAGGCGCAGTCTGTCACTAGAATTGGGGTGGAGATGAGTGGGAGTGGAATAGAGTATAAAACTCCCTGTGAGAATGGCAAAGAAACATTTCTCAAGTCTAGTGGAATCTTCATTCTGTTTGAGTGGTCACTTCATTGATGCCATTCTTGACTACTCTCTTTAAAATCAATATGCCTCCTTCACAGTACTCCCCATCTTCATTCCCTGTTTCAGTTTTTATCCATAGTACTTATCACCATCTTATATTCTAAATATTTAGCTTATTAATTTCATTCCTCCTTTCTTCCTGAGGCTCATGAGGGTAGAGAGATTTTTGTCTGTTTTGTTCATTGCTGTATCTTTCTGTACCTGGTATTTGGTAGGCTCTCCATAAGTATTTGATAAGAATAAATGAACAAATGGTGGTAGCTCAAGACCAGTGCTCAAAACCTTGCCTATGTTATTTTATTCTTTCTTTTATATTTGTTTCATCATTGTTGCTTAGACTTGGGCTCCTTAAAGTGGTGGTGGTTTTTTGCGTTCCCTTCCAGCTTAACATCTATTGCTCAGTCTCCCTCTCTCTTTTGCTCTCTCTCTGACTGGTGTTCCCTAGAGTTGTTCAGTAAGCAACCCATGAAGCCGTAATGTGGTGGCCTTGTTTAGTGCCTTCATTAACTTTGGAGTTGTGGATACTGCTTTGATTTTCTTCATCTGTTTTATATTGCTTACTTAGCAACTATTTTCTTTTATTCTTTCCTTAATTTCTGACCTACATTCTAAAACATTGTCCAATTGTATGTATGTTAATAGTATATTATTTTAGAATTTTATATGTACTTTCTGTATGTGTAGGCCTGACTTGAGTTTAAGTAGCTATCGAATAGTACGGAATAATTCTACTGATGTTTATTGAATGTAAATTTACTGATAAGATCATTGCAATTAAGGCTACCTCTGCCATGTGATTGTAAATCATCATATGTCTATGTTTTCAGGACATATTGTTATGGTTTCTTTCAGAAGTTTGATCACTTAGCTGGAATTAAGGTGTGGATAAAATTCTTGTTAAAGACATGCCAAATGCAAGTTGGGAAATGCTGCAGTAGTTTAAGATTTACTATCAGATTATTTCAAGGTTTTGACTTGCTTACTTTTAAGATTTGTTTGAACATGAACAATTTAATATTTTAAAAGTTCCTGAATGTGCCGTGGTTTACTTTGTCTATGACGTTTCTCCGGAATTACTCGTAATGTAAAGAAATTGCGCTGTTTGGACAGATCCTTTGAGAATAAGAAAATAAACTGGAGCTCATTATGCATAAGAATCTTTTAATACGATAACGTTAACCTCTTTACTAATTTTGAGGGTCTTAGGACATATAACTGTTGAATGTTGGACTGAAGAAATCAATAATGACAGCTTTTATAGAACATTTGTTCTCCTCAATTCGGGAGAGCTTTCATCTTTATCAGGTGACCTTTTGCGTGATTTCCCCAGAAAAGGAAGAGTTCTGAGGTAACACCTGAGAACTTTTTAAGTTTTCATTTGTAACCTTTAGAGAACAACAGGAGCACCTGCTTACCTCATCGTTGCCTAACCTGTTATTGCATTGCACACCTCAGCCGTGGTTTGAAGTATATAATATTCCTGTTCTCTTGTCCCGCCACTCTCCAACCACCACCTCAAACCATGCTATCTCTTGCTTCCTAGCTTTTGAATGTATTATTCCCCTTCTCTCTTTTCTCCCTCTTTTCTCCAGGACTAATGTCTATTCTGTTTGCAGATCTATGTTTGGATGTTACTTTCTCCAGGAAACCTTCCCTTCCCTTTTGCCTTCCCACCTCCATTTTCCACTCTTCACTTTCAAGTTACATGTGTTCTTTTAACACTGCACTTGTCACTGTCATAGCCCTCATTTCATGACCTGTATTTCCTCACTAGATTGTAAACTCAGTGGGAAGGAGGGCTTAGATCTATCTTGTTTATAACAGTATATAGCATTGTTCTGGACCATTTATAGGTACGAAATAAATACTTACCGAAGAAATAAATGAATACCTTTTATGAACGATTGCAAGTGTATGCATGGTGATACTGATATACTGTCTTATTCATAAATCAATATATAATTTTACAGAATTCTGTGCTGTAAAAGTAATAATGCATTACACAGCATATACAATGTTCATGTTGTCCATAATTAGGGCATGTACTTTGCTGTAGTGCTGATGACTCAGTTTAGATGAATTCTGATGTTTTTGCGTAATTCCTCTTCTGACCAGTGGCTTGCATTTGCAAGATAGTAACCATGGTTAGGTTATTTGGTCTACCCATGGAAAGGAGAAAACTAAACTAATTTTCAGATGTTGTGGAAGTAAGGGAGTCCTTAGTGATCATTTTCTTCAACATTATGATTTTATAGAAGACTGTCTGTGAGAGATGCTGTTCAAGGTTATACAACAAAGCTTGAAAGACAAATTTTATTACTTTAAATGTATCAACTGAGTTAAACTACAGCAAAGATTCTGGGAAATAGAACTTTCATTATAGCTAACTTTCTTTTATTCATGGTGAGGCCAGGTCAGGGAGGTGCATTGGTGGTTTAGCATTGGTGGGTCAGGAGCAGAATTCTCACCTCCCATGGTGAAGCCAGGGAGCATGGATGGTGTAGCATAAGAATCTGATAGTCCCCTAGCTACTAAGTGAACCCAGCTGATTGTGTAGAACCCACTACCCAGTAATCTTTCATTGGACTGGATTCAGCTTGTAGTCAAGTTTTCTTTAACCATCATATTTTAAAAAATCAAATAGTACACATATATAGTTTAAAAAGTCTGAGTGATAAAAGACCAATAATGAGAAATGGCAGCCTCCTTTTCCACCCTTCGACGTCCAAATCTTTCTGCTCAAAACAAAAACAAAAATAAAAACGAACAAAAGATCTTTATTTCAGCTACTTTGTTTACTTCCATATGTTAAACATATGCAGATTCAGCTATTTGTTGATTTGTTAATTTTACGTCGCTTTCTTACATGTCCTTTCTTTCCCTACCCAGGTCACCATCTTTGTAGTCCCACATCTTGGGTTCAAATCTTGACTCATTACAAGCATAGTGTGCTTAGGCCAACTACTCTATGCTGTAGTTTAATTTGTAAGTAAAGATAGTATGAGTACCTGTCTCAGAATTATTGTAGGGATTAAATGTATGAAAAGTACCTAATTTTTGGTTAAATCAGTGATTAGTATTCACATTTTATGACTATGAAAATATTGAGTATCTTGTATAACTTTTTAAATATTTCATGAAGTTACCTAATTTTTTTTCTTTAGTTGCCTATATATATATATTGTTAATTTTTTGTTCTCACCTTACTTATTTACTATTTTCCTCCTTTTATGGTTTACTTTGCTTTTTATGTCTAATTTCTACTTATTTGATACTTTCTTAGATACCTTATTTCCTAATTTAATTTTTCTGTGGAGGGGAACACACTGAG
Organism: Avahi laniger; assembly: GCA_963575035.1. Lineage (NCBI taxonomy): Eukaryota > Metazoa > Chordata > Mammalia > Primates > Indriidae > Avahi > Avahi laniger. The sequence goes on along the minus strand of CAUYSK010027057.1, from coordinate 12,164 downwards.
TGTGATTTCATTCTTTTTAAATTTATCGAGACTTATTTTATGGCCTGAATATCGATCTTGGTGATATACTGTGTATAGTCAAAAAGTCAGATGTTGGATATAGTGTTCTATAACTGTCACATCAAGTTGGTTCATAGTATTGTTCTGACCTTTCGTATCTTTACAGAATTTTGCTTTTGTGTTCTGCTAATTTTTGCTGAGTACGAGGTTTTAAAATGTCCCGTGTTTATGGAATTATCCCCCTTTAATTATCTCAGTTTCTTGCTTTCCTTATTTTGAGGTTCTATTATTATGAAATATCCCACCTTATTTCTGGTAGTTATCTTTGTCTTCAAGCCTGTTTTATATAATATTAATATAGCTATCCCAGTCCTCTTATTATACATTTTTGCATGACATACCTTTTTGTGTCTGTTTACTTTGTCTAAGTCCTTTAAGTGTGTCTTTTGTTGGTAGCATGTAATTGGGTTTTGCTTTTAACAACTTCTACCTTTTCATTGGAGTGTTTGCAGTTATTGTATTTATTGATATGGTTCATTTAGGTCCTCCATTATATTGTTTTCTATTTAAATATTTGTCTTTTCTGTTTTTTTTTTTTTTTTTGGTTCCTCTTTTCACTATTTTCTGCCCTCTTTTGGATCATTTGATTCTTGAAAAGAATTTTAGTGTCCCTTTCACTATTTTTGTTACCTTTTAGCTTTCTGGTTGTTTTAAAATTATAATACACAGTGAAAGGTTATGTGTGTATATTTAACATTAATATTGTATCACCATATATAAAATGTAGAACTTTTTAACCACATAGGTCCATTTACTCCCAAACTCCATCTAACCTCAATGTTTATAGTTTTCATATGTATTACACTGGAAACTCTACCAAACAACCTTGTAATTTTTGTTTTAAATCCTAACATATTTTTAAAAACTTAAGAGGAAAAAATAATCTTTTATATTTCCTTATATATTTGCCATTTCCTATGCACTCTATTCATTCCTAAAGAAACAAGTTTCTCTTTATTACGTTTTTCAGCCTGATGAACTTCCTTTAGCATTTGTTAAAGTGCAAGTCAGCTGCTAATCAATTCTCTTTGCTTTCCTTTGTGTGAAAATGTATTTTGCCTTCATTCCTGAAGTATTTTGGGTATAGAATTTTTGACTGAGTGTTTTTCTTCCAGCTCTTTAAGGATATTCTTCTATTTTCTTCTGACTACCAATGCCTTCTGATGAGAAATCTATAATTATTTGAATCACTGTTTCTCTGTATGTGATGTATTGTTTTTCTCAGACTGCTTCTGGTAATTTTTCTTTATCTTTGATTTTTAGAAGTTTTATGGTATGTCTTGGTTAGTTTTCTTTGAATTTGCTCTGTTTTGGCCTCAGTGAAGTTGAATTTGTAAATTTACTTCTTTCACTAATTTGAAGAATTATGGAATTGTTTCTTCAAATTTTTTTCCTGCCCCAGTCTCTCTCATTTTCTTCAAGCTTCACATTTCATGTTTTTTTTTAATTAAAAAAAACCCTTTTTTTGTTAACTATTTTAAGGCTATAAAGTAACTGGCTGTTATTTTTTTTTTTTTTTTTTGAGACATATTCCCAATTTGTTGCCCTGGCTAGAGTGAGTGCCATGGCGTCAGCCTAGCTCACAGCAACCTCACACTCCTGGGCTCAAGCAATCCTGCCTCAGCCTCTCAAGTAGCTGGGACTACAGGCATGCGCCACCATGCCCGGCTAATTTTTTCTATATATTTTTAGCTGTCCAATTAATTTCTTTCTATTTTTGGTAGAGACGAGGTCTCCCTCTTGCTCAGGCTGGTCTCGAACTCCTGAGCTCAAACAATCTGCCCGCCTTGGCCTCCCAGAGAGCTAGGATTACAGGGGTGAGCCACCGCGCCCGGCCATGTTATTTTTAATTATTTTCAATCTTTCCTGTTCTGTATAATGGATAAATTCTACCATTCAATTTAATTTCACTTTTTCCTCTTATCTTCATTGTGCCATTGATCTCATTTAGTGAATTTTTTATTTTGCATATTTTATTTTTCCATTCTGTTTATTTGTTTTTTTAAATGTTTTTTATTTATCTGCTGAGATTCCCTTTTGATTGATTTCAAGGTAATTTTGCTTTACTTCTTGGAGCACAATTATAATAGCTACTTTAAAATCCTTGTGTGATTACAATGACCCGAGTCATCTTGGGGTTGGCATCCACTGATTGCCTTTTCCCTGGAAGAATGATTTATATTTTTCAGTACTTCTAGTAATTTTGGATTTTATCCTGGATCTTCTGAATGTTTTACTTTGGTCCTCTGGAGGGTGTTGATAATTTTTGTTTTAGCAGACAGTGAACTTACTTAGACTCAAATTGTAAGCAGTGTCTCATACTCTGTGTGCAGTGGTTCAAATCTTAGCTCAATTTCTTAGGCCTTTACTAATAATCTGTTTTGGATCAGTCCTACACATACATGGCTTGAGGGTTAATTATTTCCCCTTCACTTTTTTTGCCTGCCTAGGCTCTATTCCATGCCTTCTCTGGCTAGAAATAGCAGGATTTCTACTGGGATTTTAGCAGCCCATGCCTCTGTTCCTGTCCACAACTTGTGGCTCTACCTCAGTGCAAAACTGCAGAGAGAGAGGGAAACTTATTTGGTGCAGGTTGCTTCTCCAGGTTTTAGCTATCCTCTGCATCCCTCTCTATTATTTTTAATGTTCAGAATGCCCAGGTAGTTGTGGGGTTTTTTTTAGGTTTTTTTTTTTTTTTTGTGTGTGTGTATTTTGTCCTGATTTGCTCTCAGAGGGAGGGTTAACCTTCAGTGGGGCTCCTGCCATACTGGAACTTGGAACTAGAGCCAACTATAGATTTTTAAAATTTTTTTTTCTGCTCCCTGAATTAGCTTTCCTTGTAGTATTTTGTTTTATTTTTCTTTCACGTTGAAAGTTTTCTTTAAATTTGGATGTTCTTTCTGTGCCGATTTATGTCCTATAGCTTTGCATGTTCTTGACTTGTTGATCTGTGGATTTCAGTGTTTTTTCATTTCTTAGTGAGCCAACCTTTTCATTGGGGGCTTCTCGTGTCAGTGTCTGCAATTTTGTTAGTAAGCTACCGTGGTAGGTAAGGGATAATAGTGGCTTGGATTAGGGTAGTGGCATTGAAGGGGAGTGTATGTGTTTGTGTGTGTGTGTATTCAAATACTCATAAAATCTATTTGTGGAGAGAGAGAGAAGGGCAGGGTGGATTACTACCTGTGAATTTTTATTGGCAGCATCTTGAAATAGAAACAGCCTGAATTTAGAGACAGTCAAACCTGGATTTGAATCAGCCTGACTTTGCCCCTAATTAGGTGTCCATTCTGTTCTTTAGGTGTCCATCAACTAAAAACCTTTTACATCACCTGTAAAAGGGGGGATGATATCCACCTCAGAGGATTATAGGTATTAAGATAGATGATATAATATATGTGATGTGTCTTTGTTTTGTTTTATTTTTAAAAACTAACATATATTGGATCTTTACTATGTCAGGCATTATTCTGAATATTTAAAATTATTAATTTTTGTAATCAAAAACCCCATATCTAAGTCATTCTCATTTTATAGCTATCAAAATGAGGCCCAGACAGGTCACAAAGTTGGTAAGTGTTGGGGCCTGGATTTGAGTCTGGAAAATTTGATTCAAGAGTCTATGAATTTAGCCAGTGTGCTGCTTATTCTTAGCCCAGTGTATGTGATTGAGGAGAGGCTCAGAACTCTTTGTGCAAGTTATTTGTTATTGAATTTATCTGTATGTTATATATTCCTACACAGTACTTTTCATTGACCTAATTAAAAACAAAATTACTATGTAAAGAAATACTTCCAAATCTTTCTTCATCGGTGTTTTAGTTATGTTAAATAAGGATTTCTTTTTAAAGCAAAATTCAATCTTTTTAAAAAATAAAGTTCAAAATTTAAATTACCAGGTTTTTCCTTCTCCACATCTGTTTGGTAAATATGTTTATTATGTATGCTGAGATAGGTTTATGGATAAATGGAATTTGAGTACCACAAAGAACAACCTACTCAGCTTTTCTCTGGATAGTATTTTTTTCTCTGGTTTCTTCAAAAGCATGGTTTTTACATATTTTTTTTCATGTGCATCTTTGTTCCTATTGCAAATGAATGCAGTAATAAAATTCAAGTGTATAAAATATCCTAGAAAGTGCCAGTCATGTCAAGATTTTTAAAACCTCAGTGTAACAGTATTTTCATATTGACTAGTGCCTTTAGAAATGTGGCATTGTAGTGATCATTGTAACTTGAAAATCAGTATTATTTATACAGGAATAAAGAAATGTGAACCCTCCAAAACAGAAAGCACCAGGCTCAGATGGGTTCACTGGTAAATTCTGCTGCCTTAGTCGGTTTTGTGCTGCTATAACAGAATACCACGGATGGAGTAATTCATAAGACATTTATTTCTCACAGTTCTAGAGACTGGGAAGTTCAATGTCAATGTGCCAGCATTTGGCAAGGGCCTTTGTGCTGCATAATCCCATGGTATAAGACAGAAGGGCAAGAGAGCATGAGAGAGCAAGTGGAAGGAGACTGAATTCATCCTTTTATTAGGAGTTCAATCCTACAATAATAACATTAATCCATCCGTGATCTAATCACCCCTTAGAGGTCCCACCTTTCAACATTGTTGCATTGGGGATTAAGTTTCCAACACATGAACTTTGGGAAACACATTCAAACCATAGCATCTACCAATAATTTAAAGAAGTAATTATTCCAATTGTCTACAATCTCTTTCAGAAGATTGAAGGAAAGAGAATATGTCCTAACTTATTCTGTGAAGACAGCATTACCCTGATACCAAAACCAGATAAGACATTACATTACAAGAAAATAAATATGCAGAACAATAGCTCTTATGGACATAGATATAAAAATTCTCAACAAAATATTAGCAAACAGGATAAATGTATAAAAAGAATTATACACCGTGACTGTGTGGGATTTATCCCAGGTATGCAAGTCTGGTTCAACATTCAAAAATTGTTTAATGTAATTCATCACATTAGCAGGCTAAAGAAGAAAAATCACATCATCATATAATAGTTGCAGAAAAAACATTTGACAAAATCCAAAACCTGTTTATGGTAAAACGCTCAGCAATCTAAGAATAGAAGGAAACATCAACTAAAAACCTATATCAAACACCATACTTCATACTTAATAGTGAGAATTCAAATTTTTCCCTCTAGGAACAAGGCAAGGATGTTCCCTCTAACCACTGCTTTTCAACATTTTGCTAGAAGTTCTAGCTATTGCAGTAACACAAGAAAGGAAATAAAAGTTCTGTAGATTGGGAAGGAAGAAATAAAACTATCTTTGTTTGCAGAAAACATGAAAACATGAAAGAATTGACCAAAAAAAAAAAAAACCCACAACAAACCCCCCACAAACCCTCGTGGAACTAATAAACAATTATAGCAAGATTGTAGGATACAAGGACAAAGGTCTATTGTTTTTCTGTATACTGGCAATGAACAAATGGAATTTGAAACTAAAAACATATAATTCCACTTATGTTAGCATCCCCGAAGAAGAAATACTTAGGTATAAATGTCACAAAATACATACAAGAACTATATGAGGAAAACTACAAAACTTTGCTGAAAAAAATCAAAGAACTAAATAAATGGAAATGGAAAGATAGTCCATGTTCATTGACAGGTAGACTCAATATTGTCAAGATGCCAGTTCTTCACGATGTGATCTATAGATTCAGTGAAATCCCAACTAAAATCCCAGCAAGTTATTTTGTGAATATTGACACACAGATTCTAAATTTACATGGACACACAAAAGATTCAGTATAGCCAACTCAATGTTAGAAGAGAACAAAATTGGAGGACTGACACCACCCGACTTTAAGAGTTCCTGTAAAGCTATGGTGATCAAGACAATGTAGTATTGGCAAGAAAATAGACAAATAGATCCGTGGGACAGAATGGAGATCCCAGAAATAGACCCACATAATTATAGTCAACTGGTCTTGACAAAAGAGCAAAGACAATACGTTGTCATTTCAACAACTAGTGCTAGCACAGCTGGACATCTACATGCAACAAATTGAACTTAGAAACAGATTTTACACCCTACAGAGAAATTAGTTCAAAATGGACCAGAGATCTAAATGTAAAAGACAAAACTATGAAACTCCTAAAAAATAACAGGAAAAAAATATAGATGATGTTGAATGTGGTGATGACTTTTTAGAAAGAAAGAATTGATAAGCTGGATTTCATTAAAATTTAAAATTTCTGTTCTGCAAAAGATACTGCCAAGAAAATAAAAAGACAAGTCACAGACTGGGAGAACATATTTGCAAAAGATATATTTGATAAAGATCTACTATCCAAAACATACAAAGAACTCTTAAAACTCAATCATAAGAAATACAACTCTATTAAAAAATGGGCCAAAGGCCTTAACAGATACCTCGTCAAAAAGGATATACAGATGGCAAGTAAGCATATGAAAAGATGCTCTACATCGTTTTGAGATGTAAGTTAAAATATGTTACTTCTACACACCTATTAGAATGACCCAAATCCAGAAGACTAAAGACAACAAATGCGGGTGAGGATGTGGTACAACAGGAACTCTTGTTTATTGCTGGTGGGGATTCAAGAGTATAGCTACTTTGCAAGGTAGTTTGGCAGTTTCTTAAAAAACTAAACATACTCTTACCATCTGATCTAGCAGTGGTGCTCCTTGGTATTTACCCAACAAATACCCAACAAAGTTGCAAGCTTATGGTCCACACAGAAACATGAACACGTATATTTATAGCAGCTTTATTCATAATTGCCAAAACTGTGAAACAACCAAGATATCCTTCCGTAGGTGAATGGATAAACTGTGGTACATCCAGACAATGGAATATTATTCAGAACTAGAAAAAAATAAGCTATCCAGCCATGAACAAACATGGAGAAATGCAGAATTGCTAAGTGCAAGAAGCCAGTCTCAAAAGGCTTTATACTGTATGATTCCAACCATATAATGTTGTAGAAAAGCAAAACGATAGAGACAGTGAAAAGATCGGTGGTTACCAGAGGTTAGCAGGAAGGAAGAGATGAATACATGGAGCACAGAGGATTTTCAGGGCAGTGAAACTACTCTGTGTGATACTATAATGGTGAATGCATGTCCTTATACATTTGTCAAAACCCATAGAAACAACACTAAGAGTGAACTCTAATGTAAACTGTGGACTTTGGATGATAATTATGTGTCAGTGTAGGTTTATCAATTGTAGCAAATGTACCACTCTGGTGGGGGATGTTAGTAAGAGGGGAAGCTTTGCTTGTGTCGGGGTAGGGGATATATGGGAAATCTCTGTACCTTATGCTGGCTTTTACTGTGACTCTAAATCTCTAAAAAATAAAATTTATTAAAAATATATGATGAATCAATATAGGGGTACATGATTGCTAACATTGAAAGAAACAGAGTGTGTGATAGTGTGTATATGCATTGGTGTTTGTCTTCCGATAGTCTCAAGTTACTCAGATTATGTGTTTAGATTTAACAGCCAACTTTTGAGACGTTTTGCTTTGGCACATAACATTTGATGGATCAGCCCTTTAACTATCGTCTGTAGTGGTGTCTTGGCATTTCCTGTGCTTCCTGGATGACTCATCAACAACAGCATGTCTAAGTAATTGCTGTTACTGTATTTAGTTTTGCTTGAGGATTCTGTTTTTAGCTTCTTGGTGTTTGTTGAGGGAAGAATGAAACTTTCTGTGAAGGAAGTTGGTGTTTCAGGCCTGGTTCTTACCAGTCTTCGCTTTCTGGTTTCCCTATGATAAAATATGCTTTTATTTTCCTTTATTTCCCTTCCTGCAGTCATGTGGTAATATGGCCTTGCCTCAGAGCTTCTATTAATAGTTCTCAGAAGCTGGAAGCTCTAGGGATTGACAAGATGGGATTTGTGCCTATTTCCTGCACCCAATATTGTACCTGAAATATACTAGGCATTTGGTAAATGTTGGCTGAATGATGGATGACTGACTGAATGAATGAAAATGCATGAATCTCAGAAAGAAAATGGGCTTAAAGAGATTAATAACACAATCAAGGTTATCCAGCTAGTAGGTGGTGGATATCTCAAATTTAGATCTCCTGGCATTAAATCACTTTCTTTTTTAGTTTATTCATTTAGCAACTAGATAACCTTCTAAAAAGATGTGAAATCAAATAAGACAGTACATCATGCTAATTTTTAAAATGACAAAAGAATGCTTATAACAGTAACTTTAACAATATTACATGGGATTAGTTGCTTTAATGTCTTGCAAATGAATCTAAACCAAACCAGTTACACACCGTCCAGCTTCAATCCAGTCATTGAGTCAGAGATAGTATCCACAGCTCTGGATTTAGTTTTAGCTAAGGCTCTTTAAAGTTGGCAGAGGAAAGCAAGGACTGCTACAAAAAGAAGCAGAATGAATGGTCAAAGGTAGAAGGAAAACCAGAAGGGAACAGCTCTGAGGAAGCCAAAGAAAAAGTAATTAGAAGTAGAGTCCAGTGTGTTGAGTGTATTAAAGATTTAAATAGTATGAAGAATGAAAAGAGGCTTTTGGATTTAACAATTAGAAGGTAATTGTTGTTACCAAGAGATTTCGAGTGAAGTCAGATAGTAATGGTTTGGTGAAGAAATAAGAATTAGAAGTGTAGAGAATGAGAATAGATAGATATCTTCTTTTTTCCTTTATAGGATGTTTGTCACTGAAGGAAAGAAGGGAGAAATAGAACTAGTTCAAAAAGCAGGAGAAAAAATATTTTTAGCTGGGGTAGGTTTTTTCTTTTTAAAATATGGTGTGAATAGAATATACATGTGGGTAGAGAGAAGTGGTGTTGAAAAGGAAGAAGAGATGATTTAAAGAAAAGCAATCCTTTGGGAGGCAAGATCTTCTCTGTACAGTTGTCTGGCATTTGGGAGCAAAGAACATAAGTTAGGATGGGTGCCATAATGCTAAGTTTAGAACTGCAGAGTAGAGAAGTTGAAGGAGTTTTTGCTTGAAAGCTTGTTTTCCTCTGTGAAGCAGGAAGCAAAGATTTTGACTGGGGGTTCCATGGTTGGAAGTGAGGAAAGGAGAGTGGTAGAGGTGAAACACGTACCATGGTGATGACTATTTCTGAAGGCCCTGCTGGAATCGGAAACTGAATTTGTAGTGGCACCAATTTACATAGTCATGTGATTTGTTTTCCTTCCTCCACCAGAAGGCAGTAGACAGACTCATCCTAAAGTGGGTCTTGATAGTGTAGACTTGGCCAAGGATAAGAGGACTAGGGAATTGAGGGTGTTGGTGTCACGCAGCTTTTTCGTTTTATAGTCCAGACTGCATAGGATAGAAGGTGGAACCAGGTGGCAGTGAATGGAGGGTGCAAAGAATAGATTCAGTGAAAGTAAGGGAGCAAGAAAGGTAAGGCAGGAGGTTGGGATGAGGAACCAAGGTGTATAAATGAATGTTTTTGAGAAGCAGCAGTTCTAGTCGACGACCAGATCAGGGAGTCTGTCAGGGGAGTAGAGAACTGAGATAGTTACTGGACGACTCAGCTACAGGTATCATTACTTCTTGTTTTGTAGCTAAAGTGTTAGGATGGTTTAGGTGTCTTGTAGTACAGTAGCATTTAAGGTTGAGGGGAAGATATTGACAATGGGGATACTGGCTTGTACATTTTTCTTACTAGGAATGATTTGGACCCTTGTAAATACTACTGATAAGAACAGGGTAAGAGAGGGTCTAGCAGGCTAGGCTATAGAACTTCAAGAAGCTCTTAATCTGAAATTGACAGTATTCCAGAAAATTTTTCTTCTTGTTTTGGATAAGGAGGAGAGAATGGGAGGATCAAAATTCTTATTTGAGAGGGCTTTGAGGGATGTAGTGCCATCTAGGGAAAGTTGGGTTTCAATTAAATGTGGAGGGATTATTTTGTAAAGTGGCTAAAGATATAGAGGAGTTAATGATCATATAGGATTTTTAGAGATAGAGTAGCAATTGTTAGAAACTGAATTGTAAAGTTTTATATTAATGTATTTGTTTTTATACAATATGTTCTATTTTTTTTACTATATAACATTTTACTTTTTAAATTTTATTTTAAAATAATTTTAGACTTACAGAAAAGTGGTAAAAATGGTACAAAGAATTCCTGTGTACCATTTACTTAGTTTCCCCAAATGATAACATTATACCACATTTGCTTTGTGATTTCTTTCTTTGTATACAAGAGTTATATATATATGTGTGTGTATATATATGCGCATACACATATGTATTTTTTCTGAAACATTTGAAAGTAAATGGCAGACATGATGTCCCTTTACATCTAAATATTTCAGTGTGTATTACCTAAAAGCAGAGACATTCTCTTACATAAGTAGAGTACAGTTATCAAAATCCATAACATTTATACAATACTAAACATATTTCACCAGTTTTCCTACAAATGTCAAATATAGCAAAAGTGAAAACTTGTTTTTAATCATAATTTGATCTATGATTGGACATTATACTTAGTTATCAAGTCTCTTAATCTCTTTTTACCTGAAGCAGTCATCTAATCTTTTTTGTCTTTTATAATATTAATGTTTTAGAAGGATTCAGGTTAGTTATTTTGCAGTATACCCCACAAATGTCCCGTTTTTTATTATACTCTCTCCCACTGTTTTTTTTCATTGGTTATACTTGCTTGAAATAGTTATAAACTGTGATGGTTGTCAAATGGTGATTTCTTAATTCTATCATTTTTTTCTACATTTATTAATTAGAATTCTGTAAGGAACACTTTCCCCTTGCTCCCAATTTATTTATTCATTTATATCAATATGAATTCATGAGCTCACATTTTATTCTGTGAGTTATAATCTGATGCCATCATCATTTATTTTGAGGCTCAGATCATCCCAGATTTGGCCAGTGAGAACCTTGTCCATCTGCTCCTGTGTCCTTGTACCATGTCCCTATCATTTTTACACTTTCTTGCCATAGAGCATTTAGGTAATGTGCAAGTATCTGACTTCTGGAGCTGACTTTGAGTAGAAGCGCTGTTTACACTTATACATAGGGCAACAGTAGAAGAAAACTGACCAGCAGAACAGTTACTGTCACAATGTGCTGGGTGCATAATGAACATTTTCTCACAAAGTTGTTTGTGGAAAATTTGTTAGAGTCCTTTATCAATCGGGTTGTTGAATAAAGTAGTTGGGACATTGGTGGCATGTTGCTCACAGTGTTAGTGTGCCATCTTTATCAGTTGGAGTTCTAAAGAATGGATAGTACTACTGTGAAAACAGAATGCCTTTTTAGATTATATAGATTAATATATAATGTGGTTTATAACTAGTTAAGGCAGAGAGCACCATGAGAAAACATCTTACAGGTAGGAAAGAGAAGAAAAGCCCTAATGAATCATTTTGATCTCTAAACTGGGTTTCGTTAGAAAATTATCACATTAAAATAGATACATGCTAATATTGTATGTATTAGTACTGCTAAATGATTGATGGGAATAACAAACATGATCATATCTGGGTTTATATACCTGACTTTTCTTGTGAAGATGATCATGATTGTAAAAGGTTATTGAATGGTGGTAGAATCTGATGGTCTTGTTTATTATCTTTGAGAAATTTTACAAATGTGATTTTCTAACTTGTAGAAATTTATTCCTTTATGCACAGATGGAAATCTCTTCAACATGTCACATTCTGTCCTACATTAAAAATGAAAAAAGTATGTTCCTTTTCATCCCTATTCTAGGGAACTTAGAAAAAAATACAGAAAAGTAAAAAAAAGAATATACAACTTTTAAGCAACTATGCTACCTATTTTGTGTATTAACAGTCATTTTGAAACTGTTAACATTTTGCCTTATTTAAAATTGGAATATATAATTCACACATACACACCTTTGTTACTTCTTTAACATCTTATGAGCATTTCCTTATGTTAAATATTCTTCCAAAACTGTCGCGCCGTGCTTGCCAGCAAGAACGACGCAACAACTTGGAGTTCTTCCGACAGCAGTTTATTGGGGCGAACAGCTTCAACAAGATGGCGAGAGACCCAGAACGGAAGTACGGTTGACTTATATAACAGCACAAGTAC
>CAUYSK010027055.1:0-20423 GCA_963575035.1 Avahi laniger | reverse complement strand
ATTGTTGAATCATCATTGTGTGGCTTCTTTTATTGAATAGCTTCTCGCCTTAAAAAATTGTATATAAATTGAATATTTGTAAATAGCGTTTTCTATTGATTTGCATTATTATATAACAGATGCTTTAATTTTCAGTTTGGTTTGGCAGAAGTTTCTGATTTTTCTTAATTTTTTAAAAAATTTGCGTAGCTTGGAGTTCCTAATTTAGAGTGAGAGTCCTTTTGCGAGACTAAATTGTTCTGAAATTAATCATTCTTTAATTCACCTTTTAAAATACAGACTTATTTAAAATCTAGCAGGTTTTCTTAATTGAAGAAAGACATTCTTGAAATTCATAAAAAGTTAAATATCTTCCCTGCAAATAAAATCATTTTAAATTTAGATTTATGTCTTGCTTTTCCACAAAGGATTTAAAGTGGCTTCTTACAAACCATATTCATTCATTTTTTTTCTACAACTATTTAGAAGGTATTGGATGCATAAAATGAAACAGTAAATTAAAATAGAAGTGAAGAGAAAGGACCAAGAAAAAAGAGTAAACTAAGGTAAGACCGAGAAATGGAGAATAGAAAATATCCAATCAAAAAGATTATCATAATAATGGGACTGAACACATGTAAACACCCTGGTAGTCAAGGGGAAAAGAGAAATATGATCACTTAGACAGTTTTGTTATTGTAAAGGAGCAAGAAATATTTGTGTTCATACACTTTCCTTTAGAGGTAAGTCAAAAACAATTTCTCATGTTTTAGAACAAGTATAGTAGCTTTCTTTCTCTGTAATGTCATCCATAATCAGGGTTTAGCTGGGTGGGTGACTTTTAGACCTTGAGCCTGGAACCCTTTCCCACATTTTCAGATGCATGTTGATATTTCAGCTTTTAAATTCATGTACTTTTACCGTAAGATTCATCATCTTTCCCAGATAGGTCATTTCCTCTGTGTGTAGATGGGAGTTACTATTCTCTTAGTCAACAAACCTAGAGACCTTCATATTTTCTTCATCTCTCCTCTGCTCACATCTTGCTTTTTCTTGGTGCCTTTCCATTTCTGTTGCTGTTGTACCAGTTCAGGGCTTACTTTCCTATTGCCTGATTTGTCACATCAGCTTATTTTTTTAAACTTTTTTTAGAGACAGAATCTTCTCTGTCACCCAGGCTGGAGTGCAGTGGCATGATCGTAGCTCACCGCAGCCTCGAACTCCTGGCCTCAAGTGATCCTCCTGCCTCGGCCTCCCGAAGTGCTGGGATTACAGGGGTGACCCCATACCTGGTCGCACAAGAGCTTATTTAATAGCATCAATTCTTCCAGCATCAACCCTGATCAAACTCACCCTAATACTCTTGCCAGAGCTCTCTTAGAGTACAACTCTAATCACTCCCTTTCCCTGCATAATAAAGTTCTAACTTCTTGACGTGATATTTAATGCTTTACATGACCTGGCCACCAACTGCTTCCCATGTACTCTTCCATTCCTCTTACACACCATAGATACCATTCTCTGAAACAGTGCTTGTACTTACTCTCCTTTGTGTTATCACTCAGGCCATTCCCTCCCTCTAGAATGCTTTTGCTCTCCCTATTCCTTCCATTTCCATTCAGTTCATCAGATCTTTACTGAGTGTTCACCATATGCCTAAGGACTGTGCTGGGTATTGTGGTTCCAAAGATAAGAGTGATTCCCTTTTTTCCTCAAAGATCTCACAGATGTGTTTGGAAGAACTGGTAAGTCAAAGTTTACATGTTGCTTCCTCTATGGAGCCTTTCTAATGCCCAGGTGCAAATGAACTTTTCTTTCATTTTTTTAAAACCTTCCTTGTATTTTTCAAACAGGGTTGACGGACACTCTAAATATTAATTATTATTTTATGTGCCCCATTATGTTACAAGCTCCTACGCATCACATCATCTACGTCCTTAGGTCTTCACGCATGCCACATTCTCGCTCTCACATAGCAGGTGTTCGGTAATTTTTGCAGGGTCACGTACATGGTCGATGGGCTAAGATAACCTATAGAGCACAGAAGCAGATGTCATTGTCAAAACACTCACAGTCAGTTGTACTTTTAGGGTCTTGTTTTAAAAGCTGCTTTTAGTCCTTCTTTTAAAAGCTTAGGTGCACGTAAGGTTCTGTTAAGGGCTAAGTGTTTTTAAACTTTTAAGCAACGTGCGTAACCGCACATACAGCGAAGCCTTTGAAGTCCGCAGGAACTACACACAGCCTGTGGAGAAGAGCCCGGAGCACTATGGGTGGGGACAGGAGTCAGACCTTTAGGGCAGGCCTCCCCAAAGGATAAAGGAGCCGCAGGTCAGCCTTTGAACAGAATTGAAGCAAACTTGTATCCGTGGGAGAGGCGATTGCTTTTGAAATTTGATGTCATTCTGGCTAGTCTCTTGTGGAAATGGCTACTGGTTAAGTAGTTGAGGAATACCTGGCTCCGTGCCCCTCTGTGATTGCTTTATTTACTAAAAACTTGTGCTTTAGTATGGCCGTGCATGCTTCAAACCTCAAATATTTGGAATATTGAAGTCACATCTGCGCTGGGACACAGTAGGCCACATCCCTGGTTCCTCCAGTCTGTGATTCTTCTGCTAACAGCCAGCCAGGTAACAGGCCATGGGGAAACGCAGGGCATGTGGTTTTCCTTTCAGATACTAGCATCATTCGATACTAAGGTTAGATGCACCCAAACTACTTTTCATATGTGTATAGCATTTTCACTACAGATGTTTCTGCATTTCCTTTGGATCTCTTTCATTTAAAAGTACTATCTTCTTGGAATCTACTCTGGAAATTATTCACTGGCTCTGAATTTACATGCTTCAGTGTCAGAGGACATCCCTGTCATCCTAGTATTTGGGATTTGTGGGTGTTGCTTCAGTGGTAGCTTTGGTCATATATCACATACGTGTGTTCTTGTATCTGTATTTGCCATAACCTACCATATTTTATCTATCAAAGATGCCACAATTTTAAGATGCAGAATTATTTTACATAATTATTTTACATAAGCTAAGAGAGAAAAAGAAAATCACTGTCAATTAAACTAAGATAAAATGCTTTCTTATCACTGAGAATTTTCATTTTATACTTACTGGAAAAGGTCTCAGATTTTAGAAATAGATTTTTATCTTATCTCGCTCTTATGTGTACACACACCGTAAGGTGCAAACGGAATAAATTGGTGAATTATTCCCCAAATTTCTTCACGCTGAATCCAGCTCTTACTAATTTCCCTTCAAGTCACAACTGTTATCCTTGTTTTTCTACTTAGTATCATCCCCCGTGCTGTTAAGAAGAGTGTTGATGCAAAGCATTTCTTAAAAGGGTGCTTTCTGCTTGAGCGAGAGTAGTGTTATTTCCTAAGAGACAGGATCTCTCAGGCCAGTTTTGGAATTTTTCGTTCCTGCCCTAGGTCCCACCTCCCTGGCGAGGGTGTCGAGGGCCGTCCCGAGCACGACGGCTGGCATGCCAGGCATCCCTCTTCTCTGTGGCCTGCTCAGGCTAAGGGGCAGAGACTGAACCGCCCTCAAGTGCTTGGTACTAAGCCAAGTGATTTTTCCTGTTTTCGACCTTGACATTGCAGTGTGCGCATTGCGCGAATGAGTGGAAATTTTTGAGCAAGAAATAGCTTCCTGCCAGATCTGTTTGAGATGCTCAAATCCATCTGTTAAATGACATCTTCGCAGCCATGCATAATCGAGTTAGAGATGTCACAACTTAGACAGTTTTTCAGGCAGAAAGAAAGGAGAATTAGCTCTCTTCTAACTTAGCACTTTTTGGCAACCCTGGCTTGCTTTAGCAAGCAAGGGATAGTGTCTCTCTATTGAAAAAAGTTTTGATTTTCTCTCTTTCATTGATAGAGCAGTTACAGTGTGAGAAGGAACAAAAGATGCTTTTTTGGTGTCCTTTTTACAATTTCTTAAACTGCAATTACAGGGCGAATTGTTCTTGCATGTGCTTTTAAAGGCTGTGTACCTGAACATCATGTGTTTGGTGTTTTGGAGAGAGCCGTTGTGTGAATGCTTTTGGGCACAAACTGTTGCTTTCCTGTCTGAATCGAGGTAGGTGAAAGCATCCGGCACACGGCCCCGAGTGCCGTCTCCTTCACCCTCCCACCTGCCGCTGCCCCCACGCCCCACGGCTCTCCTCTGCTCCCTCACAGCTGGGCCACATGGATCTTAGCAGAGTTCGAGTTTCCCCCAGGTCTCCGGTGTGTGATTATCAGTCTTGCTCGAGTTCGTCTCTTCAGAGGCATTTCCTCGTCGGGGAAGTGAGTAGTTGTGTCTGTCAGTTACAGTTCGCTGTAGAATTGGGTTGGTTTACGCGGGGAGTCCTCTACGCTAGTTAATACTAACCATGCTTTTCCTGTGCTCATATCCACGTAGAAACCGCAACTCTTGACCTGAAATTTTCTGGCTGTTTGTTTTTCCTTTGTCCATTTACTTAATTACATATGGATTCACATCGTGATTGATCATCATTAGTTCTCACTGAGGTATGATGCTGAGTTATTCTTGCTAAAATAATTCACTGCCCTGCCTTAGTGTTTGAAAATTAAAAGGAATGCTTATAGGCAATAAATGTTTCAGACTACTTCAAGATACAAATTAACTTGTTACCAATATGTTCAGTTTAATTTAACCTTCATCTAGTTAAAGGTGGACCACCGATAATTTTTACATGGACTCAAGTTAATTTTTAAATATGGGAAGTGCTAACGTTTCCTGTAATTTGAATCACAGTAGCTCATCTCTGACATTCAGATTTCCTCACTAATCCTTTGTGTTGCAAAGTTAGGCATGCCAGGACAGAGTTACTAGAAGTGTGGAGATGGTGGGTATGTAGGAAGACATAAATGCCCACTGAAGAACTAGCCCTAACTAGGTCTGATGGCTCACCTCAGGACCTAACTACTAGCACATCTGCTATAAATAACAATATCTGTTTGACATGAATTACCCCTTATGTTCCTGACTTATTTAAAGTAAAATTGGTAAAATAAAATTTTTATGGACTCCCACTATATCCTCACTAAAAAGACATTATTGAAGATAAATTTTAGGTGGGACTGATTACAAACTAATGTGTTTATATTTCCATTGTGATCTAGCTGATGATCGGGGAGTCTTTTACTCATTTAGGCACCTCTGCAATCTCTCATGCACTATTCTGTGTTCTGCAGAAGGGTCCCTGAAATAGGAAGTGCAGAGTTGATCTTCAGTTAGATTTTATTGAACACTTATTATATGCTTATCACTTTGCAAAACAGATTATGTATCAAAAAGAGGTATAGAAGGGCCCTTGTGCTCAAAATTGTATTCTTCTGGGGAAAGGTAAGACATACCACAATAGGAAAACCACATAAGACTATAAAAATAAAATGTTAAAGTGAACATGATCAGGTATCCACACCGGTTGTATTTGTAATGTGAAATCCAAAGGGAAATAATCTGTGTTGAAAGGTCGTACCTAGGAAGAATTTATGAAAGAAATATCATTTGAGGTGGGCCCTGGAACATGATGGGTTTTGGGAAGACAGAGAGAAGAGTGGAAGACAGAGAGAAAGGTGTCCGAAGGAGGAATGGCGTGAATAAACACTTGAAGACATGAGAAAGTCTAGAAATTTTTTTTTTTTTTTTTTTGAGATACAGTCTCACTCTGTCACCTGGGCGAGAGTGCAGTGGTGTCATCATAGCTCACAGCAACCTCAAACTCCTGGGCTCAAATGATCCTTCTGCTTCAGCCTCCCAAGTAGCTGGGATCACAGGTGTGTGCCGGCTAATTTTTTCTGTTTTCAGTAGAGACGGAGTCTCTCTCTTGCTCAAGCTGGTCTCAAACTCCAGAGCTTGAGTTATCCTCCCACCTCAGCCTCTCAGAGTGCGAGGATTACAGGTGTGAGCCACCACACCCAGCCTGAAAGTCTGGAATTTTTAGGGAATAGCTTGGCCAGAGGGTTGAGTACGTGCTAAAGAGGCAAGATTCCACATGGCCTCAAATGGTAAATGTCAAAAGTTTGCGATGGACCTTGTCGCAAGTAGTGGGGCAGAGCGGGAGATTAGGAAGGAGCCAGTACATCATCAAGGGATGGAGTGACGTGACGCACAATCACGTATGCGCTCACCACGCCATGCTTAATGCTTATAGCTCCAAAAATAGATGGACAAAGGCGAGTTATTTTGGCAACTCAAATTCCACAAGGAGCATTGCTGTCAGGGACTTGATTTTTCAAAATACTGAACAACTCTTCATAAAGTTCCCAACAAAACACTGTGCAGTCTTCTCTCAACTTAAGTGATAGTTACATTCCCAGAAAATTCGATGTATTGCCTAAATCCTTGGTGTTTATATATAAAACAGAATTAGGCCCCAGCTCAGATAATTTCACCTATATGAATATGTAGCAAAAGACTTGAAAATCAAACAGGATGTGGCATCATCGTTCAGTGCATAGGGCTCTCTCAAGAATTGCAGGATGCTTAACATTTCTGGTCCTACAATCACTTGAAACATCCCCCCAAGTTTCTAGATTGTCCCCCCTCCCCAACAACCACTGCTTTATTGTTATATTAGTGGCTATATAAGTTATACACCCTAATTTCCTTTTGTTGTTAAAGTTTTAGTTGTTTTGTTTTTTACCTACCAAGTAGAATATTTAAAATGTAGAGGCCACGTTTTGAGTGTTTTCTCCAGGAGGATAGGGTCTGTGGGTTTACGAGGTAAATTCTTCATTTATTCCAGCGTAGCCAGCGGTTGCGAAGCCCCTACTCACTGCCAGGCTCCACACAGGTGTAAGCTCTGGCCTTAGGGCTGGCCGGAGAGTTTGAGAGATGACAAAGCATTGTAGAGGACTGAGGGAAGGTCAGGGAAAACGAGATCTTCATATTTGGAGTTAGATCTTAAAGAACAATTTTAACAGGAAGTATAATTTTAACAGGATTTCGAGAGTGTACTACTTTAGAACAGAAAGTTGAATTTGAAATGACTTTCAAAGCATTTTAATTGTACAGACTTTGCAATGCCTAGTATTTTTTGAGATGTTAAAGCTTTGTTATACCCCACCCCAAAACCATTTCTCATTTTTTTTTTTCTTTTTGCAGTTCGTTTTTCTATTGTGAGTCTTTACATATTTATATCTGGTCTTCCCCACTAGTTTATGATGATAGGAACTATACCTTATAACTTCACTGGATCTCCCATAATGCCAAGCATATTGGACTTTAGATATTGTCAAAATAATGTATGTGGGAATGAATCAGTTATTCTTAGTTGCAAATTGTCTCTGTTTGTTCTTTTTTTATTAGCATTTCCTAGGAAAAGTGAAGTCAAGGCATTAGTAATAAGGACACTGGGAAGATGGCCCCTCTAGGCTCCTGGCATGCGACCAGACCCAGTGAGCACTGTTTCGGCTCGTAGAATCGTGTTGTTTTTCTCCTATTCTCTTTTTTTAGAGAAAATTTGGAAAGTTAATGTCTACTCTGGAAGTTATAGAAATTTCCATTCAAGAGATCCCTCTTTCTGAAGATCTCTTTCTCATTCAGGTCCAGTTTGGACATGATGCTCTTTCTCTTTTTGGAATCAGTTGATGAGCAAGATTACAGATGTATTTTTTAGTAGTTTAGATCAAATTTGATAATAATTTATAAATTTGATAATTTGTAAAAGCATGTTATAAAACTGTAAATCGTCACAGAAATTATTATTCTTTTGTTGTTGCTGAGATGGAGGGAGGAGTATATTTATGGCAAGGAGGGCAGAATCATCATTTCTCTCAGGGTCTGAGTCTTGTGTTTGGCATTATTTGTGAAGACACTTGATCACTGTCATTAACTCACATTTTATTATTGTAGTTATGAGATGGATTTAAATATTAATGTTTGGAAGATAGAACGGTGTCAGTCCTTTAAGAAGTCAAGGTGAATTATACAAGGAGAAGAGATCTTGAGTGAGCTTCCCTTGGTGTAAAGTTATCTAATCTCTATAAGTGACTCACTTCTCATCAGTAAAATAGTCTGTATTTCCCAAGGTGTTTATGAATTTCTTTAATGGGTTTGGAGGGCACAGCATGGTGCCTGGCCTGTGGTAGGTGCCCATCTCTATAAATGTTAGCTATGAAGTATTAGTATTATTTAAAAGATCATTTAAAAAAATATATAAGGTTATTTAAAATGCCGGATTCAGCAGGTCTTTATTGAACACCTACTATGTGTCAGGTACCATTCTAACAGCTAGAGAACAAAGTGCATAAAGCAAACAAGGAGTCCTGCCCTTGAGGAACTCACATGCTAACTCAGAGAGATGGATAAACAACACACATAATAAGTAAGTAAATTATGTGGTTGATCGCAAAATGATTAGGGCTATGGACCAAAGAAAAGGAAAAGCAGGGCCGGGGGATCAGGCACATCCAGGGAGGAAGAGGTGAGATTTAAGCAAGGACTTGAGAAAGGCGAGAGCATTAACTGTGTCTCAGCTGCTTACGCAAGAGTTGGCACCGCAAATGGCAAGAAGAATTATTGTCAATATGCCTGGTGTTCTTAACTATTAGACTTAAAATGTAAAAACGTATATGCTTTTTCTTTTCTTTTCTCCAAAAAGTAAGAAAATAATGTTATCTTTTCCCTCAATGACAATAAAATGACCATTCCTAATGATGTTATCAAATCTTTTCTTAGGAGTGATTTCCTTTACTTTCTAATGGATTCAGCTCTAATCCAAACCAGAGACACATTTACATCGAGTCTTTTGTTATAGGACATTGATACTGCGGGTGGTTTCGAAAGTAAGAATGTTTCTATTTTTCTTCTGAGTGTCACTTAAACACAGTAAAGGAATGTGAGAAGGCCTCTTGCTACAGCTGAAGTATCTGTTAAAGTACATTATTTAGTAAATGGTAGACAGTTCTTTTCCTGGAACTCATTTGAAAATTTATTGTAATGTGAGCTGAGTTTTTTTATTTCCTAATCAGATGGTAGTTTTTCTATATTTTAAAATTAGATGTCACATCCACATATATACATACAAACATATATATATTTCAGATAGCTATGTTTTCAGATATTAAAATTGGATGCCACTAATACATGTACGTGCATCTATATATACATGTGTGTACATTTGTGTATATATGTACATATGCATATTTTAGTGATTTAGTTTAATGAAGTTCTTAATTATTTGAAAGAATTGGGGTAAACAGTTTTTATAGTAAAATATTGTTTTTATTTTAATAGATTTAGGGGATACAAATTGAATTCTGATACTCGTATATATTGCATGGTAGAGTTTGGGCTTTTGGTGTATCCGTCACCCTAGCAATGTACGTTGTACCCCATAGGTACTTTTTCATCCCTCACCCCCCCCCCCACTTGTGAGTCTCCAATGTCCATTAAATAGTCTGTGTGCCCTTGTGTAGCCACAGTTTAGCTTCCATTTATAAGTAAAAACATGTGACATTTATTTTTCTGTTCCTGAGATACTTCACTTAGGATAATGGCCTCCGGTTCCATCCAAGTTGCTGCAAAAGACATTATTTCATTCTTTCTTATTGCTGAGTAGCACTCCATGGTGTGTGTGTGTGTGTGTGTATATTTTTATACATATATCTCCCTCTCTCACATTTTCTTTATCCATTCATCAGTTGATGAGCACTTAGCTGAGTTCCATATCTTTTTGATTGTGAATTGTGCTGCGATAAACGTATTAGTGCAGATATCTTTTTGATATAATGATTTCTTTTCCTCCGGGTAGATACTCAGTAATGGGATTGCAAGATCAAATGGTAGACCTATTTTTAGTTCTTTGTGAAATCTCCGTACAGATCTCCATAGAGGTTGTACTAATTTACATTCCCACCAACAGTGTATAAATGTTTCCTTTTCACCATATCAGCACCAGTATTTATTGTTTTTGATTTTTTAATAATGGCCATTCTAAGTGGAGTAAGATAGTATCTCATTGTGATTTTACTTTGCATTTCCCTGATGATTAGTGATGTTGAACATTTTTTATATGTTTCTTGGCCATTTGTGTATATCTTCTTTTGAAAAATGCCTGTTCATGTCATTTGTCCACTTTTTAATGGGATCGTTTTTTTCTTGTTGAGTTGTTTGAGTTCCTTGTAGATTCTGGATACCAGTCCTTTGTTGGACACATAGTTTGTGAATATTTTCTCCCATTCTGTATGTTGTCTATTTATTCTTTTGATTATTTATTTTACTGTGCAGAAGCTTTTTAGTTTTGCTGAGTCCCATTTGTCTGTTTTTTTGTGTGTGTGTGTGAGATGGGGTCTCATTCTGTTGCCCAGGCCAGAGTGCAGTGGCACAATCATAGTTCATTGCAGCCTTGAACTCCTGGGCTTAAGCAATCCTCCCACCTCAGCCTCCTGAGAATCTGGGACTACAAACACATGCCATGGTGCCCAGCCAATTTTTTAATTTCACTTTTATAAAGATGGGATCTTCCTGTCCTGCCTTGGCCTCCCAAAGTGCTGGGATTACAAGCATGAGCCACCATGCCTGGCCTAATTTTGTTTTTATTGCATTTGCTTTTGGGGTCTTAGTCATAAATTCTTTGCCTAGGCCAATATCCAGAGACTTTTTCCTAGGTTTTCTTCTAGGATTTTTATTGTTTTAGATCTTACATTTAAGTTTTCAATCCATGTTTAGTTAATTTTTGTATATGGGGAAAGATATGGATGGAGTTCATTCTTCTGCGTGTGGCTATCCAATTTTCCCAGCACCATTTATTGAATAGTGCGCCCTTACCCCAGTGTGTGTTTTTGTCTGCTTTACCGAAGATCAGTTTTTATAGTCAAAAATTTCTTAAAATTAAATTAATTGTGGCATTTGTACAAGTCAAAATAAGTCAGTGTTTTAGTGTTGTCTATGATGGTTCTTAGGTTTAGATGTTGCAATAAAAAGGTATGTAGTAGTAGAGTTGATGAAATTGGATTTTTGAAAATATTTGAAACCACTGTGCTTTTATTGTCAAAATACAATATTCAAATAGTTTATTACTTGGCAAATGCACATGTATGATTAATGACCCTGTGTGACTTGCTACTCTTGTACTTATCAGCCACTTCTAGAGCTCATTATTGCTTTGTCTGAATTGTATATAATAAAACTACTTAAAAAGCCACTATTATTTAATTAAAGTAGGTGTGCAACTGTACCTTTTCTACTTGGTTGAGGGACTATCTCTTTTTAAGACAAGTTAGAATATAAGATGTAAAAATAACACTTATATAAGTTATGTTTAGCCTCTGAAGGAGTAAACCAAATATTTACTGGCATTATAGTGTACTGTAGTATTTAGAAGCATTGATCTGAGCCTGAATACCTGGGTTGAGATTTTTGCCTTGCCACTTGCTAGCTGGGCAGCCTTGGATAAGTTACTTCAGTTTTATCATCTGTGAAATGATAATAATAATAGTACCTACCTTATAGAATTGTTTCGAGGATTAAATGAGTTGCTATTTACAAAGCTCTTAGGAGACTGTTTATTAAATAGATATAAAAGTAAGTACCCCCCAAAGTCTAAAAAAGAGTCCTTATCTTTTAAAGATACATAGGTTATATTTTTACTGATGAAATGATGTGATGTCTGGCATTTGTTTGAAAATAATCTGGTTGGAGAGTGGAACATGGAGTGGTGAGAGAATTAGACTGATCAAGACTGCCAGTGGGCTGATAATTATTGAAATGGGATATAGGCACATGGGGATTTATTACACTATTTGGCCTCCTTTTATATAAACTTGAACATTTCCAAATAAAAACAAAAATCTTTGGATGAAAGATTGTTATTCATATGTTATAATGGTAGTTCCAAATAGAAGTACTTGTGGTTTTATGTTGAAATGTTTTTGCTCTTGGGGTATTTCTTTTTATCTTTTCAAGGACTTCATTTAGAAAGTTAATGCTGTTCCAGGTTATTAGCTAAGTTACGGAAATATCCTTCTAATTCTGGCATATTGAGAATCTGAACATATGTAATACTTGTTTTCTGTTTTATGGTTTTGGAAAGTAAGATTGTTTTTTCATCTTTCTGTGGACCTACATTATTTTTTCCATTTACAAACTTAAATGATGCAAAGAAGAGTCTAGCATGAAATTGGAAAAAGTTAGTGTTGAAAACCTAAATCACAGAACTTTGCTTTGCTTTAGGATAGGTTCTGAAACCATAGAAATAAGTGAAAATCACTGTAATTTTAGCCACACTTTCACCCCCCATAATATAAGTGAGCTTTTCTTAAGGTATATTCCCGAAACACAGTATGTAAAACTTACAAAACATAGTATGTAAGTTAAAGAATATTTTAAACCAAAGGATTTTGTGTCTATTAAACATGTTCCTAAAGGGAATAATTTTATAAAGCAAAGACTATTTTAAAACAAAGAGTTCTAATTAACCTCTCATTTAAGTGTTTTATCAGTCTTCCTGTTTATCAGTTGAATTTACCTAAGGCGAAGACTCCATTCATTTTGATCTTTTCTCCACAACAAATCTTTTTTTGCTGAACTTATTGCCAAGTAGTGAAATTGGGCTACCTTGAGTTTCACTTCAACCTCCTTTCCATTTCTGTCCTCTACAGAGTTGTTTCTTACCAGTGAAATAGTTAAAAAATGATGCTAGAAGCCGAAAGTGCTAAAGGATGTAGATAATCTATGAACTAAGTAATCAAGTTCCTAAAAAAATCAAGAATGGGGCTGTATTGTCTGAAGGCGTTATTGTCATGATTTTCTCCCGTGCAATGGGGAGTGAAAAAAAGTCTTTGGCTTTGATTCTACTCCCTGCTCCATTGCCTCCCCCGTGGCATGTTCTCATTAACCCAATTCCTTGACCTTTAGCTATTGCACAGAGGAATTCAAATTCACAAGATGTGAATTGCCTCATTCATATCTGCAAGGTTTGAGTCATGGTTAAGTTTCAGGCCGGGGGTCTGATTATGAGCGGGCTGCAAGTCAGAGTGGATGTTCCTTCGTGAGAATCTGCACTTGCTGAGTTGCACTGTTTCATTGGCTTGTTCAGAGATTCCACAGTACTTAGGGCAGCGATTCTCAGCACCACGGTGGCACGTCGTGCTGTCTTTGGCTGACTCGTGTGGCTCTGAGAGAATTTAAATATAAATTTTGCATTTAAGAATATGAGACATGGAGTTATTCAGAATGAAAGAGTAGATATTAAAGATAAGATCTTCAAAAACTCCTCAAAATGAGAATTGCTAACAGTTTGCAGAAGCTTTAATTAAATTTTTTTTAAACATAGATTGAAAATGAAAGATGTGAAATCTTTTCTCCCTCTAAATCATAATTCCTTGGGGATAGGGACCTTGTTTCCTATTCTGTTGTATCTTTCCATAGCAATTAGTAAAGTGCTTTGCACTAAAATATTAATTTAAATTCCTTTTAATGTTTTTTGGAAGTTGGGAAAAACTCAGCTCTGTTGGAAAATTGACTTTTTACCTCTTAGGACTGTAGGAATTTATTAACGAAAATGCTTGTAGCTGAAGCTGACTTCCCTCAGATACCAAATGTGTTTCTGTAGAAAGATCTGCTGAACTACCTGTTTCCCCCATGAATTGGAGAGACTTGTGTTAAGTGACAGAGATAAAGCAGGCCCTGTTCCATTGCTTTTCTGCAAAGATGTGAACCCAGGCTGTTCCATCCAGGCAAGAGGCAGATGGCCACGACTGTATTTTCTTTTATATCATATTTTTACATGAAAAGGTATATCATTAGTACTTCTGAGGAATAAGAAGATTGTATTAATCCCTGGAGATACTTGGGTACTATTGGGACCTTCATCAGACAGATTCCATCTACTTCAATTTGTTTCTGATCTTTAAGGTCAAGTTTTCTTGTGTTTTCTTTTTTGTTGTTGTTGTTGTTGAAAAAAAAACCCATAAATATGTGAAAAAATAAAAATATCGTGAGGAAATTATCCATGTATTTAGATTCTCTGTCATTGCAGGAAAATATTATGGCGTTCTAACCTTTCTAGAAGTTTCCTAAAATCCCAGTACAGAGCCCCTCATCTTTTCTGTCAGAGTGCGTATAGCTGTGTAAGAAAGCAAATGGACTTCACGCCAGTGCCTTTAGTTTTATGCACCATCCTCATAATTCAATCTGCTGCTCCCAAATCAAAACTAATATACTTTTGGCCTAGGTACTGGTTCGAATCATCTGTATTATTCTGCCCATACTCAGTCCAGCTAACGCATATTCAGGATCTGCCGTACGAAAGGTGCTGTTTTAGATGTCCAAAGAAGCAAGGGTTGGAAGTAGTTAGAATGGCTTCCTTTGTTGTCATTTTCAGATATCAAATCATCATGAGTTTGAGTGAAAAATGCTTTAATATATTGAGTAACTGTGTTTTAAAAGTCTGGGGTTCTTTTTGTTACCGCCCAGAGAAAAGAATTGAGCATTAAATGATGTACTTTAGTCAGTGCTGCCTACTGAAAATCTATATACTACTTTAGATTATTTTGAATATTTCAAAGCATGAAAGTGTTCAGACAGTCGAATGTTTTCAAGTAATTGTCTTAATACTTTATCACTCAGGGATCAGTCGCAGGTAATGGAAACTGTTCTAGCTATTTAAGAAAAAAGAATAATAAAAATAAAAGCATATGCCACAAGGAATTAGGTGCTTACTAATCTAATCATTGGAAGGGCTGGAGGATTAGACCGGGCCTCCAGGAACGACTCCCAGAAAGACAACGCAGACCTGCCCGCCGGAGGAATTGCTTCCTTTGTTACTCTTAGGAAGCTGGGGACTCAGAAAGTCTGTATGCCAACTGTTGTTTTCCAGGTCACACCACCTTAGCCACAACCGGGAGTCACAAAGCAATTGTTGTCTTCTGGAATACTCTACCTTAGCTGTGATCCAGGGATCGGACTGCTGCTAGCACTGTTAGCTTCAGGACTGTCTGCTGCCTGCTAGATCTGCACCAGCAAAATGATCCCTTGAGCGCTGCTTCTCTCCTACTCGCCTTGACTCTGAATTCAAATCCGATGGAAGGGCCTCGAATGGTAAAACCCAAATTGCAATTCAAGTCCTGTGGAAGTGCCTCTAACGGCGATGCCTAGATCACATTCAGAATGCTAGTTGCAAGGGAGTCTAGGAGATGGAGTTTGTAGCGTTCTAGTTTCTGCAACACAGGAAGGCAAATAAGGAGACTGGAACAGAAGTTGAGCTAGCCAGTGTGCTGTGTCAGCCACGGATGCTCTCGTGTTATTTCCTGTGATGGCTGGAAAATAAACTTAGAATTTGGCTGACTAAGTGAAGAAAATGATGTTCAGATATATTACATTTATTACATTTCAGTCTTAAATATTACATGTAGGTCTCCAAGTAGATTTTTAGAATAGATCTTTTTGTTTACATTATCTAAGTCTCCAGAAGAGCATCTAGTAATCCACACTTAAATAGTTAGATGTGCTAAGTGGAATATCATATTTCAGGTATCCCTGCATACTTATAGTTTGAATCCCATCTGTCCTCTCTCTAGAACTTGGCTATCTTTTAAAATTAAACTTTTCCCGCTGCTGATTATACCAGTGCATTTAATTGAGATTATTTTTTGGCACAGCAAACATTAAGTAGAGCAAATGGAGCATAAACAATGTTAGTTGAGTAAATGATGAATTTAAAGAGTCTTTAAAGTTTCAATAGCATATTTTCGAATGTTCTATGAAGTGAGTGTTCCTTACAACTGTCAGGACAATTAATCTAACCCAAGGTTACAAAATAATATGTAGAGTATGGTAATATTTTTATGAAAAATATATATGTAAAAATGTCTAGGAAGATATAAGATAAAATATTAACACTTATTGACAGGTGGTAGAATTAGATTTGATTTTTTTGGTTTATTTATATTGAAAAAAATTTTAATCTAGTGAGCACATAATACTTGTATTATATGAAAATGATTACCAAAAGTTTCTTCTATGAGTTTTATCAACCAGGAGTTCTATCCAAAATACTTAGGCAGAATAAATAATAAAGTAAAAAAAAAATGACAACAAAAAACCTGTGTGTCTTTTATTTCTTTGCTAAATTTGAGTAGATAATCTGGGATAGACTTGAATTATTTTGTGGATAATTTATTGAGAAGTATTTTTTGGTTGTGAATATAATTCACTTCATTGGTACCTACCCAAGTCTCAGGGCATAATCATAACTATTTATTTTATTGAGGGCAGTCGTGATACCATCCTATGACTTTTTTTAATAATCGTATAATAATGAAGTTGCAATCACATTATATTGATCTATATACTTTTTCAATTAATTCCATATAAAACATTTTTTTAGTCCACTGAGATATCAAATCACCAACAAATTACCATTCATAGATAAGATAGGATTAATTCTTAATGATGTGGCCTTTTAAGGATATAGTTAAAATTCTTTAATTTTGTGAGCATGATATTTAATATGCATTCAATATAATGAAGAATATACTTAAGATATTTCCACTTCCTTCAGGAATTTAAAATTTAAGGAAAAGGGCAATGAGTGTCTGAAAAGGTGTGGTTATCAGTTACACTTGGGAAAATTTACAGGAGTGGGAACTTCTCAGAGGAGATAATAGGAGACTCCAGGCAGAGGGCCAGGCTGATCCACAAGCAGCACCATAGAGCCAGGGTCTGAGAGCTGGAGTCAGGAGGAAGATCCTGGCAAAATATAATTCCGGGTATTCTGCTGACATGGCAGACTTCTCCATGCAGTGTAGATATGCAAATGCTGGCACCAGAGTGCCTGCCTTTGATGTGCTGCCAGGCACCTTTGGCCTCCAGTGGGTACCGAGTGGGAGAGAGTCCAGCCTCCGCAAAGACGTCCAGCAGCAGAGGAACGGGATTAATGAAGGGCTTTGTCCCTCTCTCACCTCGCTTTCCTCAAGGAGAGGGTTTTGTTAATTGGCATGAAAATATTGCATAACATTTTAGGAATGAAATCTTCTTAGCATTTCCTTTAAAATAGTAAATTTACAATTAGCATAGATTTTTCTCTTTGAAATGGATTTTTTTCAGATCTAAAATTAGTATTTTTTACTTTATTTTGAGATAATTTTAAACTTGGAGAAGAGTTGCAAGAATTGTTTTAAAAAACTCTTGCATGGCAATTGTTAGTGCTTTGCCACATTTGCTTTATTTCACTCTCTCTTTGTCCCTGTCTCTCTGTGTCTCTGTCTCTCAACACACACACACACACACACACACACACACACACACACACACACACACACACTCTCACTCTCTCTCTCTCTCTCTCTCTCTCTCTTACGTACCATTTGAGAGTTAGTGGTTGGTACCATACTCCTTTACTCCTAAACATTTTAGCATATATTTCCTAAGAACAAGGACATTCTTTTATATAGCCAGATAGATATATGAAATTTGCCTATTGTCCTAATAATATTCTTTAGATCATATTTCCTCTTGGCCAAGGAAGTCAGATTACATTTTATTAATACATTTAGTTGTCATGCCTTTTAAATCTTTAATCTGGAATAATTTCCTAGACTTTCATTTTCTTTCATGACACTGATATTTTTTGAAGCATACAGACCACTTGTTTTATAGACTAATCCTTAATTTTGTTTTTGTTCAATAATTTTATATTTTAATTTGGAAGACATGGAAATATATAAGGAAGAAAAAGTTCACCCTCGATCCTGCTGCCCAAGGATACTGTTGACATTTAGACATTTTTCCTATGAGTATATTTGTCTACATAATTGGGATCATTCTGTAAATACAATTTTTGTATATTGTGAGAATTTTCCCATCTCATTAAATGCTCTTTGAAAGCATATTTTTTGTAGCTCCCTAATGTTCTTATTATGGTTACACTATCATATATCTAAATATTCTCTTATTGTTGAACATTTAAATTGTTTCTCTTTTTCTATTAGAAACAACACTGTGAGAATGAATACCTTTAATCTACAAATTGCACTTTGATTCCTTTTTTCCTTAAGATTACTTAAGCATGTGCATATTAAACAAAAGTCTTTTTTCATGGTAGACTTTATCATAAACCAGTAATGAAAGTCTCAGTGTGCACGAAAGTGCAGAACATTTCCCAGCCTGGCTTTTGAGACATCTCTCTCGGTAAGGCTTGCTTCCCCCAGTGTATCTGTCTGCTCAGTGTGCTTGTCACACCATCCGTAGTGACAGTGTATTGTCACTTTCTCAGTCTGACTGCTGGGAGATCACAGAGAGCTGAATGCAGCTGAGTTAAACAGATGTTCAACTTGGCTGCATCTTCAGAGTCTTGTCTGGTTCCAGTCCCGACAAAACTTCTTTGGGAGACAGAGAGAGCTTCTGGTTGAAGGAATATCCCATAGTTTCCCAGTGGACACAGCAGCCCATGGATTCTGATTTGGTTCTGGTGTTCCCTCTGGAGATTTGTATCAATGATGGAAGAAGCAGAATTGGTTAAGTCTGTTGCCTCCTAACGTTGTTCGTTTTCTCAGAATAAAGCATATGCGTTATCTCCCGTGTGATATTTTTCCTGTCCACCCTCCATGCTGGACCTAGCAGCGTTAATCACCCTCTTCTCTAAGTTATCCGTGTATTTTGTCCTTAGGTCTGTTATAGCCCTCATACTGTATTACAATTAATCGTGTACAAGTCTGGCTACCCTATAAGGCTTTGAGTTTTGTATCGGTTAGATCCGTTTGCCCTGCAATAAACCACCCCAAAACTTAGTGGCTTAGAATAACAGCCATTAATTTAGCTCGTGATTCTGTGGCATCAGCATTTTGGGCTGGGCTCAGCAGGGCTCAGCTGGTAGTTCTGCTGGGACTCACTCATGTATGGCTGCTGGGCCAGCTGGGCACTGGCTGGCTGATGGCTGGGGCACCTCAGTTATTCTCTTGTGCTCTTCTATCCTTCAACAGGTGAGCTCACACTTGTTCGAGTGATGTCAACAGGGTTCTCAAGAGCATCATGAGGGCAAATCCTCTAATGTGCAAGAACTTTTCAAATTTCTGCTTCTGATACGTTTACATCTGTCCCATTGTCCAGAGGAAGTCATATGGCCAAGCCCAGGGTCATTGTGCAAGGGCACTGCCGAAGGGTATGGGTACAAGGATGTGTGAACAAATGGGGCGTTACTGTAATCGATCTATTACTACTACATGTTCCTTGATGTCAGGGTTAAATCTTACCCATCTTTCCATCTCTAACTTTTGTCATGGTGTTTGGCACAAGGAGTAGGTGCTTGGGAAATGTTGGATTGATCTGTGCAATTACCTGATCCCTTTAGCATCCTCCCAGACTCGGGTCATCTCCAGGGCACAGGGAGGGCACTGAGGCAATGCTCTTGTGTGCTAACTTCTAAGAGACTCTGTTGCTGTTTGTTGATGAAGAAAGTCTATGGAGAGAAGGTAGGAATGACACTCGGTAAAAAAGAATCTGGAGCTCGTTTTATAGAATCCTAATAACACTTTTTTTGTCTCCTATGCAAAACATACATACTTCTACTGTTACGTTGTGCCTTCATTTCTATTTCAAAGGATGCCTCTGCTGTTTATTTTAATCTGGTTTTATTCTGTGACTATATAGAGAGTGCACAGCCATGTTCTGGCCTGGATGCCCTGTCTTCAGAGTCAAGGCCTCTGAAGAATTCTTTGAAATTTCAAATAACTAGGAATAGTTTCACCCTTAAACCTAGACAATGGAGGCCTTTGTCCTGGGTCTCAAATTTTAGAGGGCCTTACTCTGTCTTTCCCCTGGCTTCACTCTTCCTCATGTGCCTAGGTATTGGGGGGTCAGGGATGAGACAGGGGGTCAGAGATGTGCCTACCTAGAGCTTGAACTCTCCTTCCTTCTAAACCATGTTCCAGGTAAGTGGGACCCCAAAATTCTCTGCCTACATGGCCTCAAGCTGCTTTCAGGACCTGTGTGAGCCTCTTTTCTTTTCTCCCAATGGCGGACTCCACCAGTGTGCACCCTTCTTGGCTCAAGTGGTGGCCAATGAGTAGCTGTTTGCAAAGTGGGTATTAGGGAGTGCCAAGATCTTGGACTTCAGGTTGGGGCGCCTATAACCTTGCTCTGGAGACCCCTGAGGGTGTGAGATGGAACTGGGATGGAAGTGGGATGAGATGTCGACAGGCCGTAGGCTAGGGGCCACTTTGCCCTGACTGCAAAGGTGGAAGGTAGCCTGCTCAGGGATCTCACAAGGCTGTTGACTGTAGTGAAATCTTCAGGGAAGCAATAGCCAGACTTGTGTCAAATTGCATTCTGGGAGTTTTGCTAAAATAAGACTGGCTTGCAGACTATAATGAGCTAAGAACTACTAACTAGATATTTAATTTACATTTTAGGGCAGCAAATGCGTTTGGTGCCTTTTTTGTGTGATTATAAACTGAAATGTTGATTCTTATTAATATATGGAGAAAG
>CAUYSK010027054.1:0-83058 GCA_963575035.1 Avahi laniger | reverse complement strand
CCCAGGCTAGAGTAAGTGCCATGGCGTCAGCCAAGCTCACAACAACCTCACACTCCTGGGCTCAAGCGATCCTCCTGCCTCAGCCTCCCGAGTAGCTGGGACTACAGGCATGCGCCACCATGCCCGGCTAATTTTTTCTATTTTTAGTCATTTGGCTAATTTTTTCTATTTGTTTAGTAGAGATAGAGTCTCTTGCTGAGGCTAGGCTCAAATTCCTGACCTCAAGCAATCCTCCTGCCTCAGCCTCCCAGAATGCTAGGATTACAGGCTGAGCCACTGCCATGGCCTTCATTGTGGTTTTGATTTGCATTTCCCTAATGATTAGTGATGTTGAGCATCTTTTCATTTGCTTATTAGCCACCTGTATATCTTCTTTGGAGAAATGTCTATTTAAGTCCTTTGTCTGTTTTTTAATCAAGTTGTTTTTTGTTGTTGAGTTGTGGGATTTTAAAAAATGTCATCTAGATATTAATCTCTTATCGGATATATGATTTGCAAAATATTTTCTCCCATTCCATGGATTGCCTTTTCAGGCTGCTGATTGTGTCCTTTGAGACACAACAGTTCTTAATTTTAATGAAGTTCAATTTACTTTTGTTGCCTGTGCTTTTGGTGTCATATCCAAACAATGTTTGCCACATGCAATGCCGGGAAGCCTCTGCATTTTCTTCTGAGTTTTGTAGCTTTCTTTAGCTTTTGTGTTTAGGTCTTTGGTCCAATTTGAGTTATTTTTTATCTTTGTTTTTTGAGACAGAGCCTCACTCTGTTGCCCAGGCTAGAGTGCAGTGGTCCGATCATAGCTCATGGCAGCCTCTAACTGCTGGCTTCAAGTGATCCTCCTGCCTTGGCCTCCCAAAGTGCTGGGATTATAGGTGTGAGTCTTCATGCCTGGCTATTTTGAGTTAATTTTTAAATATAGGGTCCAACTTCATTCTTTTGCTTGTGGATGTCCAGTTTTCCCAGTCTTATTGAAAAGATTGCCCTTTCCTGGACTGAACGGTCCTGCTACCCTTGTGTGAAATCATTTGACCATATATGCACAGATTTATTTCTGGGCTCCCTATTCTATTCTGTTAGTCTAAATGTCTGTCTTTATACCAGTGCCATACTATTTTAATTACTCTAGCTTTGCGGTTAAGTTTTGAAATCAGAAAGTGTGAGACTTCCAATTCTGTTCTTTTTCAAGATTGTTTTGACTATTTGGAGTACCTTGAGATTCCATATGAATTTCAGGATGGATTTTTCTGTTTCTACAAAAAATTGTCATTGGGATTCCAATAGGGATTACATCGAATCTGTAGATTGCTTTGGGCAATATCAACTCCTTAACAATATCAAGTCTTCTAATCCGTGAATATGGGATGTCTTTCCATTTAGTTCTGTCTTTAATTTCAGCAACATTTTGTAGTTTCCAGTGTACAAATCTTTTGCCTCCTTGGTTAAGTGTATTGCTAAGAATTTTATATTTTCTTGTTGCTGTTGTAAATGGAATTCTTTTCTTAGTTTCCTTTTGGGATTATTCATGATCAGTGTATAGAAACAACTGATTTCTGTGTGTTGATTTTGTAGTGTGCAACTTTGCTGAGTTTTTTAGTTCCAATAGTTTTTTTGTGGACTCCAACTTGTTGTTTTTGTTTTTATTTTTACCTGGAGACCTGGTCAAGGACAGGTTTTCTCGCCACCTTCCAAAGCCGGTGGGTAGGCTTTTTCTAGCTCTGCGTTCATTGCATGTGCAGGCTTCAAGGATCCCAGCTGTTTTCAAGAATATTGGTTCCAACTTCCTGCTTCATAACGGCCAAGGCCTAGGTCCTGGCCATTACAATGCAAATGCTTAGCTGCTCAGCCTATTGCCCTTCCAGTACCCCCCCCTCAGAGCCCCTGCTACATTCATCAGCTCGCTCGCCCTTCTGCTTTTCTGCTCTCTTGATTTCAAAAACAGACACATTATATTTCTACAAACACAGAGCAGGAGGGGTCCCAGCATCCCACTTTCAAACAAGCACGTCAAGCACATGCATTCAGAGAGGGCACGTAGAAGCCAAAATTTTGTCCACAGTGAAAAGCCCTATTCGAGAATACAGCTAGAATGGGAAATATCGCGGCCCCTCCTCCCATAGTAAACAAGGACTGTGCCGCCCCATGGCACTGGGAGCCAGCCAAGGGCCAGGCCACATGGGTCGCTGGTTGTCTACTGTTACTGAGGGGCTTCTATGTGCCAGATACCGCACTAGGCACTTACATACGTTATATCTCATTTAATCTTGCCTCCAGCCCTATGAGGTAGGTATTATTATTGTCAATGATTCGTTCAGCCGAGAAAGCTGCCAAAAAACAAATAGGAAGGGACAGAACCAGCATTCAGACTGAAGTTGCCCAACCTTTTACCAGATACATCTCGTCTTCCTCTCACCTTCGAAAGCCGCTTATGGTTTCCTGATACTGCTCAGCCCTCTATGGTTAGAGTCTATGTGGTTTCCTTCCTCTTATCTGTCCTCAACACCCACTGGATGTGATCTGGGTGCAAGCGGCCATAGCTCTGCAGAGGTTACTGAGATTTTGTCCCTTAAGGATCTGTCCACAACTCAGGAGGGTCTGTGGAACTCACACAGCTCTTGGCCTGAGCCCCCGTTACCGAGAGAAAGGAGGCTTTTGCCAAGGACTCCAAGGGGAGTGGACTCAACTCTGGTCTGGACCCAAGGCACCCAGTCCTCCCTGAGACATTGTGTGAGCCGGGCTGGGCCTGCAGACACAGCCCCTACCGCCCCACCCCAGCCAGGGTGGTGCTTGTGTGGGAAGGACTTTAAATGCAGCTGCCAGACCCCTGGACCGGAGAAGCAGAGAGGGCTGGCCACCATGTGCAGCTCCTGCAGTTTCCTGGTGCTTCCGCTGCTGCCGCTGCTACTGCTGGTGGCCACCACGGGCCCCGCCGGAGCCCTCAAGGCTGACGAGAAACGCGTGATGGTAGAGCTGCACAACCTCTACCGCGCCCAGGTGTCCCCGCCGGCCTCAGACATGCTGCAAATGGTGAGTGTGGCTGGGCCCTCCCCTGCTGGGATTGAAGGGGTGCTAGGCAGGGCCTGCCACCGATCCCTCTCCCCACTTGCACCCCCAAGCCCCACTCCCCCTCCACTCCCCAGTGGTGCCGAAGCTGTTTCAGAATCTCAGAGACTCATCTCTCTGGTCAGTGCCAGAGTCCCTGAGTCCTTGGCATTATATAATTCACAAGACCCTATAAGCAGCCCCATTATACAGATGAGGAAACTGAGGCTCAGAGGAACTTGCTTGGGGTCACACAGCTAGTAGAGCCAGACCTGGAAGTCCCAGCTTCCTACTCCAATGGCTCTTCCCCAGCGCTTCCCGAAATGCATGTGCCCTGGGAGGGGAAACACAACAGGTCTTTTTGGTTTTGTTTTGTTTTTTGCCTGTTGCCCAGGCTAGAGTGCCGTGGGTGGCGGCCTTTAACACTTTGTGAAAACAGCCTTTCAGGTGCCTTCCAAGGAGGTGAGAAGAGGAAGCAGGGCAGCAGGATGGGTCGATGGGTCCGCGCACTGGGGCAGGAGGCAGGGACTAAGGAGGTGGGGCCCCAGCGTGATCCAGAAGCAGAGAAGGGTCTGAATCATGCAGTTCAAATCCTGTCTCGGTCACCTGTAAGACCTGCGATTTGGGCAAGTCCTGTAACCTTGCTGATCCTGTTTCTCATCTGTAAAACGAGGTCATAATTAGAGCTATGTATACATCAACATGGATTGAACCTCACAGATACAATATTGAAGGGGGAAGGAAATCTC
Source organism: Avahi laniger (assembly GCA_963575035.1). Classification (NCBI taxonomy): domain Eukaryota; kingdom Metazoa; phylum Chordata; class Mammalia; order Primates; family Indriidae; genus Avahi; species Avahi laniger. Next base: position 79,270 of record CAUYSK010027054.1, on the reverse strand, counting down.
AAAACAATGTACCCAGTCGGGTATCTTTACATGAAGCTTGAAAACATGCAAAAGACTATGTGTGTGCTGGTTAGAGAAGCATGCAGATGTAGTAGACACACACGTGCATACAGATGACAGACGCCACATTTGGGGTTGGTTACTTCTGCCAGCGAGGGAGAGCCACTTGATGGCAGGGTTAGGGGCAGGATGTCTACGCTCAGGATTAAAGATCGGTGAGAAATTCACCACTTTCCTGCCCTCCCTAAGGGCTGAACTAATCCATCCCCTCCAGCCACCCTCTCAGGTGGCCTGCGTGGTCGGTGGGAAGGGTCCCGAGAGCAAAGCTACACCTGGGGAACGCAGCAGCAGGCCCGGGCCGAGTCCTGGGTCTAACCTCAGCTCTGTCTGATGTGGCTGCGTAAGTCTGGGTGGGAAGCAGGGGCCGGCGAGCCCCGCCCAGACGGTCAGACAGGATGAGGCGCAGGGCAAGCCCTAGGAAGGGCTCTGCACCGCGGCGCGTGGCCCCATCGGCCTTGGCAACCGGGAAATGCAGACGGCACTTCTGGAGCCCCAGATGCGGCTCTGCCAACAGCTCCCGACTGAGGCCTTCGACCACAGCTGGACCTCAGTTTCTCCATCTGCAGATCCCTGATGCACTGTGGTCTGGCCACACAGGTGGGAGCTGCTTCTCGGACAGGGCTGCATCTTGGGCTGGGGCCACTTTCTGGGAAGCAGTTTGGATGCTGAGGGCTATGCTGCTGCCTAATGGCAGGTGGTATGGGAAAGAGGTGGAGGTAAGGCTGGGCAAGCAAGCTGGATACGTTTGGGACAGGACTCCAGTTCCCCCTCAGTAGTGACAAGTGCAGAGACTCTGGAACCAGATGGCCCGGGTTCAAATATTGGCTTATTAAGTATGTGATCTTGGCCAAGTTACTTAACCTCTCTGTGCCTCAGTCTCATCTGTAAAATGGGGATGATAACAAGGGAACAACTCCCTTTAGCTATGGTGGCTGTAGGATTAAATGAGTGAATATGTGTAAAACACTTAGAACAGTGCCTGGCACACAGTAAGTGCTCAATAAGTGCCTGATTAACACAACAGGGAAGGGATCCAGGTGGGGCAGGTGGGGGCTATCATGGACTCTTCCCCCTCCCTCACCTCCACATCTGATCACCACCAGTTCTACCTTCCAGAAGGTTCAGTTCTCCTTGAACCTTATGCTCTCCTGCCCCGCTACCCCACTCTCTTTGGCACAACCCTGGCTGAGTCTTTCACTTTTGCACCCAGGGACTCCTAGGATAGCCCCTTCCTGCTCCCCAGCTTCTGGCCTCCGCTGTCAGAATGAATGATCCAACACTCGGGCCAGACCCCGCTCAAAATCTGCCAGTGGCCCCCACTGCTCCCTACTGCCTCGGAATAAAGCTGCGGCTCCTAACCAAGAAGGCTCTGAGAAGGCGCTGTGCGTCCGGCCCGCCTGCCTCTGCGGCCTCCCCTCCTGCTGCCCCTGCATTCTGCCGCAGCCGCGCCGCGCGTTTCTCAGCTCCCTTCCGCCTGCTCACGCCCCATCCTTCACCACCAGGCTGGGCCCTCTAGGTGCCCCAGCACTTGTTACGTACCTACCTGTCACTTACCACATGGTGGCCCAAACCGACTTTTATGACAGTGTGAACTTGGGCATCTCGGTGCTTGCTGTCGCCCCGGGACTGGCACGGCACCCAGGACTGTTGGATGAGGAAGGAATGAATGGACTTGCTTCCCGATGGGGACCACGTGGCCAGTGCGGGTGGGTGCCGTGACTCCCGGGCCCTGGACCACTGCCTGAGAAGCCTAAGACCCAAAGCATTGACTCTCTAATGGGACGTCAGGCATCGAGCCAGGATGGAAATCACAGCCAGGCTCTGTGGGGGACGCTGCTTTAAGCAGAGCCCTGTCTCAGTCATCGCTAGTTGACACGTATCTATTGAGCACCTACTGTGTGCCAGCACCGTGCCAGAGATGGGGGATGCATCACTGCCCTAACCTGAAGGAGCTTGTAGTCTAGCCTGGAGCCCCGTGGGTCATCCAGACACCCTGCCCCCTCCCGCTTCCAGTCTCCCACTATTACCGGAGCTGAGAGAACCTCGGGGACGAGTGATTGGGACAAAAAGGTCCAGAGAGGGAAAGGGACTCACTTGAGGCCACATCAGCGGGGCCATCCAGCCAGGTGCTCCCATCCCCACGCCAGGCAGCTGCTTCTGGAAGCCATGAGCGGCTGGGGTGTGGCTGCACGGCCCCCTCCCCTCAGGGTCACCCAGGCTTTTGGCACCTTATGGGCTGGCTGGCTCTGGCGGCTGGCTGGGCCCCAGAGGGTGGAGCAAGGTTGCCGCCGGGCCATAGCTTTCCCGGAGAAGCCAAGGACAAAGTTTAATGGGATCCAGGCCTCCCTCCTCAGTCCTCTAGGTCAGATGCCGTATTAATCCCTCTTCCCACCCACACTCAGCCCGTCCTCCAGCCAGGGACGCAGAAGCTCAGAGGTGCCGGAACCTAAAATGCCCCCTCCCACCGTCTCACCTGAGGTTCCCACCAGAGAATATTGTCACTGGGATCTGATAGCTATGGAGTCACCAAGGCCCCTCAGCGAAGGGCCTCCAACATTGAGTGTCAGGTGTCCTCCTGGGGACAGCAGCCTGGAGAGGGCAAAGGCAAGGGGCTGGGCTGTCCCAGGGGCGCTTGGGAGCTGAGAGCGGAGAGGGCAGCGCTGGCTCCCAAGTCGGACCCCGCTGGGGGAGAGAGCGGGCTGAATAGAGCGCGGGCCCTGCAGCATCCGCTGGCCATCTTGTGCTTCTCCGCAGTTCGAGCAGCCCTGGGAGGTGGGCAGGGGCGTCACTGCCCACCTTTCACATGGAGGGCTGTTACGAACGCTGTCGCAGACACCAGCCCCCTCAATCCTACAGTGCCCCGTGAAAGTTCAAAAAGATTACGCAGATTGCTGTTCCGAGGCCACGGAGGGGAAGGTGCCTTTGAACAGCGGTGGGCAAAGGCCAGACTCGGGGCATTGGGGGTGTGGGTGGTGGCGCATATTTTCTCCCAGCCCCCACTCCAATTTCTGAAATTTCTAGGGGAGAAAGATTGCAGCAGGGGACACGGTGGGGTTCCGGAAGGCAGAAACGTCCTTTTCCCCTCATAACCCACACACCCAGATTTTCCTAGAGGCTGGGGTCTCCGTGTTGTCCCAGCTAGCTGGGTGTGGCTCTGGACGGTGTGTTTGTGGAGGAAGCCCTGTTGGCAGTACGGGCTGGTGTTCAGTTCCGATTTCAAAAAAATGCTTAGTGTTCGAATGTCAACAGACTCCGTTCCATGGTGGCCGGTGTCCTTAACCTCGGGAGTGCAGCCAGAGCTCACCAAGGGCACCAAGGCCACTTCCCCCGTGCCCAAGTCCATCCCTGCTGCGGGCACAGCCGCGCCTCCCCTGGGCCCAGGCCGGGCTATAGCCCATGACCGGCGCTCCTTATGTAGACATCTTGGGCTTTTACAAGTGGGATAAGGAAATTTCTCATGCACTGAGTTTTCTTTTCGGAAACACATTTTCAGCAATCCATTTTGAAAGAACTTTCATTTGCAGCAGAAGAAGTTACCCATCAAGATGAGTCAGAGCTGGTTTTCAAGGAATTCTGCCTTCAGTGGGGGAAGGGGTGGCAAAACAGTCGTTTTTTGATTTTCAAACCTTCTCCCCACTTTCCCCTTCTCTGAGGCACTCCGGACACTACTTAGCCAGCTCAGTTCAAATGAAGTGATCATGTATCCAGCTCAGTCCACTTAGGGTGACTTCGATGTCCCTCTTTCAGTGGCATCTAGTGAAAAATGAAAAAATTTAAAATATAATTTTCATAGAAAAGGATGCATTCTGTGTTTTCTTTCTTAGGTATCAGAAAAATCTGGCAGATATATTCAACTTGTTCAAATAATTAAAAATTAAAACTAGCGTTTTTAAGTTGCACTGGCTCTTCTTAGACTTAAAAATTAGATTATAACAAAGAATTTGGGCCAGGTATGGTGGCTCACCCTGTAATCCTAGCACTCTGGGAGGCCGAGGCAGGTGGATCATTTGAGCTCAGGAGTTTCAGACCAGCCTAAGCAAGATTGAGACCCCGTCTCTACCAAAAATAGAAATTAGCTGGACAAAGAAAAATATATAGAAAAAATTAGCCAGACATGGTGGTGCATTCCTGTAGTCCCAGCTACTCGGGAGGCTGAGGCAGGAGGATCGCTTGAGCCCAGGAGTTTGAGGTTGCTGTGAGCTAGGCTGACGCCACGGCACTCTAGCCTGTGCGACAGAGTGAGACTCTGTCTCAAAAAAAAAAAAAAATAGTCATGGTGCAAACTGTCTCTCCCCCCTTTGTTTCTGTGTTTGCACGATTCTCTCAAGCCTTCCGTCCCCCCACCGTGTCCCCGTTTCCTTTTCTCCCCTGTGTCTCAGGTGGTCTCTTTTTGTTCCTTTTCTCTTTTATCCTTCTCTACCATTTCTTTTTTTACTTCTCTTACTACAACATAGAATAGAAAACAAAAGTGTTTTCTACCTGTTGTTTTTCCAGTGTTTACTTCGTAGGCTATTCTTTTAATTTTTACAGTAAGTGAGTAGAATATTTTCTGCTTACATCCTGGGAATAAGTATGGTAGTGGTTTAATCTTTCTGGCTGCCAGGCCACTGCTCCCTGTAGGGTGAGGGTGGTGCGCTGCCCTTCTTCCACCTGCCCTGCGACGCTCAGGCAATGCCTCCCCCGGGAAGGCCCTGGAAAGACAAGGCAGGTGGACGTTTACGATGATTAATCACATACTGTTTGTACTCTTAGGCAGCTTTAAGCTTAGTTCATTTAAAAGAAATGAACTTTAGAACATAATTCTTCTGCAGTAGAGGCACAACATGCAGTGAGAACCGGGTAAGAGACACAGAAGAGGATTGCCCTCAACTCTAGATAAGGGTCTGAAGAGCCAGCACGTCAGCCGTCCTTGCATTTGGGAGACAAGTGGGAAATGACATCGTAGGCAAAACGAACAGGGTGGGAAATCCACGTGTCAGGACCAGACAGTGTGGTGAGTGGATTGTGTGGGGAGGGGCTTGGAAGGTTGTGATTTAAAGGCCCAGAAAAAAGATGCAGAGAGGCCTTGTAAGGTAAAATGCATTTGTATAGGCAGTGGGTTTCCTAGGCCAAACTGAGATGACTGCCCCAGTGTTTTGCGTGGCCCGGCCCTCCAGCAAGGCATGAGCAGCACGTTTATGTAACCAAGGCGTTATCTCCTGTGTGAATCCGTGTGATCACGCTTTCGCTTGGCATGTTGCCACTGTTGTTCTGAGCCATAGATAAGCGCTCGCCATGTTCTCACTGGGAGCTGCATCCCCCCGACAATTAAGAGCGTCTCATCTGCCCCTTGCCGCTTGCCTCTTCTTTCAATTCCTGGAGCCTGCACCGGTGCACTCGCTAGCCGCAGAGCCGCCTCCCCTCAGGCCTTCAGGAACCTTCCTTGGTGGTATTGTCTTTACTTTCTAGCAAATGAGAAGGGGTAGAATTTTTGAGCGGGACAAGCCAGTGTGCTTTAGGAAAATAACAGGGCAAGGCCAGTGAGAAAGGGGATATGGAGAAGGGGAAGATTACAGGCAAGGAGTCCGCAGCAGCTCCCTCAAGCCCAGGTGGAGGTGGAGGAGGTCCTGAATTTAGGCCGTGGCTTTGAGAAGATGCAGGGGATAGGGTCTAAGTTACATTGTGGGGTGGAATTGATAACACGTGGCTACACGTTGTGTGCAGGTGGGTGAGATTGCAACAGTGGTGTGTGTTGAGCCTCCTTAATGGGCAGGAGTTGAACTCAGACACTCGAGTAAGGAGGGTGATGGATTGTAGAGTAGAAAACTAAGGCCACTTTGGGGAAGAAGACGGTGTGAGGTAGATGCAGAGTGAATTAACCAATAACTGATATCCTGAGTGCCTGGGATACGAACAGAAGGAACCTCAGTACTATACACACATTATCTTATTTAGTTGAAATCCTTAGGAATTCTGTGAGCTTCAGTACTTTATTATTTTAAAGATTAGAAAACAAGAGGTTAAAAGAACTTTTTTCTCAGTCACGCAGCTCATAGCTCGTAGTCCTGAGAGCTGAACTCAGCTTTATATAATACCAAACTAAACACTTTCTGGATTGCATAAAAGGTCCAGCTGTAGTCTTAGTCGCTGCAGTTGCAAAGCGGGATTGAGGCCATCATTGCGTTACAGAGAAGGATGCCACAGCTTTAAACGCGTGGCTCGTGCCTGTCAATCCACCCTTACACATTGCAGGGTTCCTCCTGGAGGCCACTGCATATTGCCCTGAAATAAAGACTCGATGGAAAACGTTGAATCAGTTGAGCCTAATGCAAAAGAAGCCGATGCCACTGAATCCTGTGGGATGATCTGTTTTGAGGTTAGAGAACTCAGCTGTAAACCATCTGGACACGTTTTCAGTGGTGGGTCTTTAATCATCCTTTCCCTCTGCTCTACAGCAGCAGCATTTTCAGGTTTTCTGTAACTCTTACGACCGGTGAATGCAGTGCTAGTAGCAGCGCCTGGGTCTGTCTGATTTCATATCAGATGATTTTTCGGTGAATTTGGGGCCCAGAGCCAGGCTGTGGCTCCGTCATCTAGGGCACTGTCATCAAGGGCTCCTGTCTTCCTCGTAGAGTAGGAAGGAAAAAGAGGCTCATCAATTTGTTTTAGGTTTGGTGTCTGTTCCCATAGAGCTGCACAGAGCGTCCTCTTGTAACTCAATATGTGCAGTTTTTGTCTTTGTTTATCATCACCCATCCTGTATATTTAGGATTTCTCTTTCGTTTATGAGTTTCATGAGGGGATTGCTTTCAAAAATCATCTTCTGGATATATTTATGCTTTCTGCCATTTATTTCTCACCTGTTAGTGGTAAATTGGGGCATTCTATTATTTTATATCTTTTTCTTCCACTAACAGCCACCTTTCCTTCTTTGAATTTATAATCACACATATGTTTATCTATTACGTGAAAAAGAACCAAACCTTTAGATATGTCTTTCACCAGAAACATGCCTTGAATTTTATGTAAATGGGGTCCTCATACATTTAGACCAATATTTTTAAAAATCAGCATGTTATTAAAATTATGTTATTATAACTAAGTAGCCCCCCCAATGATACAAAATGTAGACTACTGTATACACTAATATTACTGGTGAGTATGGATACAAAATTTATAAGCAAACTATTAGCAAGTAGAGTCTGGTCATGTATCAGAATCATAGTGTGCTGTGAATAGGTGAGATTTAATAATGACAACAGTATTTATATATCAGGAAATTGATCAATAAAATCCATTACAATTGCAAAATTACAGAAAAAGCCATATGATTAAATTACTAGATGCTGAAAGGGCATCTGATAAAGTTTATCAGCAATTCCTAGTGAAAATTCTTGGTAAGATAAAAATGAAAAACTGCTTAAATATGATAAAGATTATTTACCAAGAACCAACCAGCAATGAAAACCATTCTAAATGGCAAACAATAAAACTATTTCAATTATAGGCAGAGATCAAGCAGGAATAATCACCATCACCATTAATGTGTTCTTGGAGATAGTACAAGCAAACCAAATGATTGAATTAAGAACTAGAAAATAAAAGAAAAAATTACATTTCACTTTCTGATAATATAATTCTATCCCTAGAGAAGCTAAAAGATACTAGTTTTTAAAAAACTAATAAGAAAATTTCATGATATGGCTGAATAGAGGAAATATAGTATGAAACCAATAGCTTTTCTTTTCACTGACATAAGTACCTATAAGTAGAAATGGAGAAAATATTCCAATCACAGTAAGAACAAAAAATATAAAAAGACTTAGAATAAATCTAATAAGAATGCCACAAGACTTAGAGTAAAGCAAACTGTAAAATCTTGTTAGAGATTTGAAAAATATTAAAGCTAATGGTGTAATCTTAGAAGACAGTATTGAAAATGTTAATTCCTTTTAAACTGATATCAAACTTTGATACAATCCTAATTAGAACTCTGAAAAACTTTAGTGTTAATCATTTGACAAAATGATCTTAGTTGTCATATATAGGAATAAACACGTGAATATACCCATGAAATGTTTCAAAATGTATAGTAACATATACTTTAACCAGAAATGAAAACACATAGTAAAGACATTTTATTCAACTCAGTAACTATAATAACTAACCCTTTGGAGTGCTTGCTATGTACCAGGTATTACAATTACTTCATTTAATTTTCACATCAACCATGAGGTAGGTAAAAATATTATCTCCACTTTACAGAGACGTAAGAAGTTAAGAAATTTTCAAAATTTCCCATAGTAAGTGCTATAAACAGGATACAAATCACAGGCTTTCTGAATCCACAGTCCAAGCTTAAAACCATCAAACTTTGTCTTGGAATAGCAGAAGGTTCCAGTATAAATGAATATTTGTCATAAAAGCACTGAGGGATGGTAATACAATTGGAACATAATACTGACATAACTAGCTCATTTACACAGGCAAAAAGTAAGTCTCATTTTCAAATATACAAAATTAAATTCCAATTGGATTAAAGGCTTAAATATGTTTAAAAGCCTATAATTTGGTTTAACAAAAAGAGAGAACTTTGTAACAAAATAGGAAATCCAGAGCTATAAGAGAAAGACATTGTATTTAACTTGCCATATACAATTTTAAATGTTAATATTAAAAGACAAAGTCAGTAGATAAATAATGGGCAATATTTGCAACCTAAGTAACAAAGGGAAAATACCTATAATCTATAAAGAGTTCTTCTAGATTGATCAGAGAAATACAAATAAATAATAGAAAGTGGACAAAAAATATTTCTGGTATAGTTCAGGTGAGCCTGAAACCAGGGCCTGCTTTGCTTGAGAAATTGATCTTTCAATCATAGAGCAAGATAGGGAGCAAATGTTTAGGAATGTGCTAGGTGTTTTTACATCCATTATTTGAACTTGGTGAACCGGTATGTCTACAACTTAAAATTTCTACAACTATTAGGGGCGTGGAGACTGGAATGGTCAGAAATGCATGAAATCATTCCTGAGAATGGCAGTGGTAATCTTCTCAAAGAGCCTAATGAAACTCTCACTGTCTCAGGCAGTATCATTAGCAGTTGACCCCCAATTGAGGAATGTGACCTATACTGATTTCTAAGTATAAAAAATTGCATTCTTTACTGTTTTGTTTTTTTGTTTTTTTGTTTTGATTTTTTTGGGGGGGGTATTATTTTTATGTCAGTCACATTGTTGCCACCCCTGTAACAGCTGAGGATGTAATCATTCATTTATTCAGCAAAAATTTATGAAACATCTATTATAACCAGTCACTGTTAGGCACAGGAAATTAGCTGTGGCAAAACAACCTAAAACTCTCTTCTTGACATCTGGTCCTGGCCATACAGTGTAAGATGATCAGACTTACTCTCCTAACATAAATAACTATAAAATGGGACAAAATACGGGGACAAAACAGTTTTCATACATTGGACAATAGGCAGTGCACAGCTGTGATCCCTGAGAAAAGGAAAACCAGTGAATGAACTATGCCACCCTGTGGACTTTCTGCATGAATGTGTTATAATTGCTGGCCTGCAGTACAAGGAGGAAACACTCAAGACCTCAGTCTTGTTGAGTTAAGAAGACAGAGGTCAGAGCTCAGGAAAAAATGATGGCTACAATTTAGGAAACAGAGTACCTCAAATGGGGAAGCTAGCTAGAGAATACTCACAAAATCTGCATAGGATTCTCCTTGAGCCTTTGGTTAATTGTTGATCTTTACATGTGAAGAATGAAACATTACAAGGCAGGACAGAATAAAATTCCAAGGAAAGAACAATTATAGGACCCTATGAGATGAAAATTTCCCAGAGCTCATACATTGCCAGGAATCATTTAAGTTTCATCTAGCCATGAGACATTAAATAGAGACCTGAGCAAAACAACCCTTTGGGAATGAGACTCAGTTAGCACTAGAATACAGTCATGTACCACATAATGATGTTTCATCAACAACATGTATTAATACAATGGTGGTCTCATAAGATTTATTGTATATTTTCTATGTTCAGATATATTTAGATATATAAATACTTACCATTGTATTACAATTGCCTACAGTATTAAGTACAGTAATGTGCTATGTAGGTTTGCATGCTAGGAGCAATAGGTTATCCCATATATGCTAGGTAATGTAGTAGGCCATACCACCTTGGTTTGTGTAAGTATATTCTATGATGTTCAGAAAATGGTAAAATTGCCCAGTGATGCATTTTTCAGAATATATATCAATAAGTCATGCATGACTGTAGTAGCTACTATCGAAAAGCCTTTAAAAATCTTAAAAACAAACCTTAAATAAATCAAATTAATCCACAAGTAATTAATTGCCTGTCTTAAAACATCTAACATTCCTTGAAGGAACACAAAAAAAATCCACAATTCAACAAGAAGAAACTCAAAATATCTGGTGCTAATTTAAATACACACACACACACACAAGAAAGAGGAAAAAATGTGACTCATAATGAAGGGAAATATCAGCATTCAATAGAAACAGACCACAAATAACATAGATAATGGAATTAGCACATGAAAACTGCTAAAAAATGTTCCAAATTCTCGAGGATGTAAGGGAAAGCATGTACATGATGGTAAGAGACATTAAAGATTGCAAAATACTCAAAATTTCTAGAGATAAAAAATAGAATATTAATATAAAAAATTCTCCATATTAACAACAGATTAGACACCACAGAATTTTTTTAACAGCCTTAAGTTTAAGCAATAACAATAGAAACTATCCAAAACCAAGAACAAAAAGGTAAACATACTTAAAAAAAAAAAGAAAACTTGAACAGCATCTTAATGACGTGTTGGATAATATAAAGTGGACTAATATACTTGTAATTAAAGTCCCAGAAAGTGAAAAAATAAAAGAAGACAAAACAAACTTTTGAGGAAATAATGACTGAATTTTTCCCAAATTTGATAAAAGAACTCAGTAAACCCCGAGTATAATGCACATAAATAAAATCTCACCAAAGCATGTGATAATCAATTTATTGAAAACCACATAGAATATCTTGATGGCAGTTAAGGAAAGAGATGTATGTACAGAAGAACAGATATGGGAAAGACAGCAGACTCTTCAACAGAGATGCCGGAAGCCAGAAGACAGTGGAGTGAGATCTTTAAACTACCGGGAGGGATAAAAAGCTGTCAATGTAGAATTCTAGAAGCAGGAAAAATATCTTTCAAAAATAAATAGAAAATAAAGAATTTTCTGAGAAAATCTGAAGGAATTTACTGGCCACAAACCTACACTATGAGAAATTTAAAGGAAGTTCTTTGGGGTATTAAAAAGTCTGCCAGATGAAAAGTTAGATCTGCATGACAGAATGAGAAGTGCTAGGCGTGGTACCTAAAGGATTGAGAGAAGAAAGAATACCAATTCTGCACAAACCTGGAGGACAAAAAAGAGAAGGAAGACATACTTCTGAAGTCCATTTCTTAGGCCAGCATTACCCAGAAATTAAAACCAAATAAAGATATTACCAGGAAATAAAATCGCAAACCAACTTCCCTCATGAACACAGATGCAGAAATCCACAACATATTAGTAAATTGAGTCTAGCAGTATAGAAGAAGAATGCAAGGTTGCTTTAACATTTGAAAACCAAGCAATATAATTTACCATATTGACAGACTAAAATAAGCAAAACAATACACGTATCTCAATAAATGCAGAAGCATTCGAGAAAATCAAATACGCATCCATTATAAAAACTCTGAGCAAACTAGAAATCAACAGGGGCATCTTCAGCCTGATGAAACGAGTCTACAAAAAGAAGAAAAGAAATGCCACAAATGTCATGCTAGATGGTAAGGAAGGGAGGCTTTCTCCCCAGCATCAGGAAACAAGGCACGGACGTCCACGCTTACTGCTTCTACTCAGCATTATACTGACAGGTTTCAAGATTACAATAGGACAATAAAAAGGAATAAAAAGCATCCAGTTAGAAATCATGTTAAATGCTTAAAAGTAAATTTGACAAAATATGGGCAAAACGTGTATGTTGAAAACTACAAAACAGTGCTGAGAGAAATTAAAGATTGAAACAAACAGTCCTCCTTTCAAGGTGCTTACATTTTAGTGAAGGGAACTCAGGCAATATATAGGATAAATAAGTAAAATATATGTTATCTTAGGTAATGATTAGGGAAAGAAATCAGAGAGGGGGTTATAAAAAATTGGAGGGGAGGCTGTTTGTCTAGATATAAGGACCATTAAAGGATAGTGAAGGCCTCGCTTAGAAAGTGACTTTGAGAAAAAAGCCAAAAGAAATGATCTAGAACATTCCAGACAGAAGGAAGTGGAAGTCCAAAGGCCTGGGCCTGGCGTGTGCCCTCCCTGCTGCAGGAAGGAGCAGAGGCTGGCGGGGCTGCAGGGAAGGGGGAGGGCAGGAGGGGAGTTGGGCGCAAAGAGCTGGGGGGCCCGGCCGGGTGGGGCCTCCTGGTCAGTGGACTTGGCTGTCACAAGCAGCTGGGAAGCTGTGGGAGGGTTTCTAGCAGGGAGCCACGTGATGATTATGTGTTTGAGAGCTGGCCCCGACCACATGGGAGCAGATAAAAAGCCACTGCGGTATCTCAAGGAAAAATGCCCACGCCTTCCGCAAGGGTGGAGGCGGTGGGGAAGAGGGGTGGTTCTGAATATATAAACTAATAGTTTCCTGGCCACTTGGGTGTAAGAGAAAGGGAGAAGATAGCCAAGAGTTTGGCCTAATAACCAAGTGAGTGGGGTAGCTACTGTCCGAGGTGAGGAGGAAGGTCGCAGGAGCTGGAAGGGCTTGGCGTGTTCCCGTTGAGGTGCCCGTTTGACATCCAGGTGGAGACGTCAGGGAGGCAGCCGGACGGAGAAGTCTGAAGTTCAGGGTCGGGGCCAGGGCAGGCTACAGTGGTCCAGCCTGGAGGCGTGAACGTGGGAGGCCTCAGCCCGTACGTGGTTTTTAGAGCGTGAGGCTGGATAACGTCACCTGGGGAGTGAAGAGATCCAGACGGCAACCCCTGGGCACCCCACCAGTCAAGGTCAGGGAAATGAAGGAAAACACAGGAGAGCAGGAAAAGACACAGCCAGGGAGGGAGGGGAAAGGCCGGTGGGGTGTGTGTGTGTGTGTGCGTGCATGCGTGCACACGTGTGTGCCCAGGAAGCCAGATGTAGACAGGGCTTGGGGAGGGGAGAGTGAGCCATTGTGTGAGGTAAGACAACAGCTGAGAAATACGGCATTCAGCCCACGAGTCCCTGGTGACCTGGAGAAGAGCAGCTGTGGCCTGGTGGGACGAAAGCGCGCACGGCAGGAGCGAGTTGAAGGAGTGGAAGGAGAAGAGCCGGAGCGCACAGAGCACTTCCGAAGGGAGCGGATAGACGGTTTGCTAAGGATGAGGTCCGCACGCCCCAAGCCTGGGCGGTGAGGATACAGTGTACGGATAAGCAGGGAAATACGAGCTAAACTCTCAGTGCGGCGCCACGTGACATCCATAAGAGGGTCAACACTGAAGAGAAAACGCTTCGTACTTCCAGAGACGGGAAGAGAGGATGCATTCCTACACCTGTAGCGGGAGTGTGAATCCCAAAAACGTTCTTGAAAAGCAATTTGGCAAAATCTATTTAAAATTTTAAAGAATTTATAAATCATTAATCTCATCCTTAGATGTCTGTCCTATAAGAAAATTATAAGGCTGGGTGTGGTGGCTTGTGCCTGTAATCCTAACACTTTGGGAGGCTGAGGTAGGAGGATTCCTTGAGGCCAGGAGTTTGAGAACAGCCTGGACAACACAGAGAGACCCCATCTCTACAATAAAATAAAATAAATTAGCTGGGTATGTACCTGTATCGTGGTATGTACCTGTAACCCCAGCTACTCAGCAGGGTGACTGAGGTGGGAGAATCCCCTGAGCCCAGGAGTTTAAGGCCGCAGTGAGCTATGATCACGCCACTGCACGCTAGCCTTGGTGGCAGAGCAAGACCCTGTCTCTAAAAAGTTCGAAAATCACATGTGCATCACTGAAGACACACAGATGACGATCTTTATTCCACACGTTGTTCGTAGTAACAGCTCGCTGGAAGCAAGGTCAATCCTCATTACTCAAAGCTTTTGCTTTGCAAATTTGCCTTACGTTATAAAGCTTACTTGTAACTCCCAAAGTAATGCTGCACCTTTGCAGTCATTCCTGGGCATGGTAGCAAAATATTTGAGTTGCTCAATGTTTGCACTCCCAGCTGAGGTGCAACAAGGGAATGTTCTGCCCTCTTGTTTCGACTCTTACACTGGAACCAACTTTCCTTTTTGCGTTCTGTTTAGCGTAATGACCTTTTTTGCATGTCTGTGCTTTATGGTGGTGATTTCACTGATTTGTTTTTTGCAATAAATATGTTTTGTTGAAAATTGAAAAAAATCCAAATGTGGAAAAGCATTCAATAAATATTGTTCAGCTAACAAAGAAGCGATATAACCATTTTCTTAGCTGTATCCTAAATATCCAAATATTAAATGACACCAGCAGGCACTCACTGTTTTATGACATAATTCTGAGTAGTTACATGTAACACTTTAAAATTCTTTAAAATTCTTTTTTTTTTTTTTTCTTTTAGGAATCATTAAGAGCCATCAGATATGAAATCTCTCCAGACAGAGAGTATGCGCTTTTTTCATACAACGTGGAACCAGTGAGTACTGCCTTTTCTCTGTCTGCAAAAGAACTGTGTCTTTATTCCGGTACCTCATTAAGTATTTTCCTTGGATCTTCATTCTTAGTGATCTTTAAATCCTGCAGTATTCGGTAGGTCCTGGAATAGTCTCTCTTGTATGTCATACTGCCACTTAGGAGAGAGGAAAGGCATAAAAGTCTGCTAGGCAGAAAGAAAAAATCAGTTACTTTAGGGCTCTTTCTTAGGCGTGTCTTAGGGAGACAGTGGGAACTTGTCTTTCCATCAAGATTTACCTCAACCTTTTGTGCAGTCATTTTACTTGCTCTTTTGCCAATGAAACCATGAATTGTAAGAACAAAAAGTCACCGCCAGGTTCTCTCTAAACGGAAATAATACGTTAACGATGTCCTGACCAACACGGTGCTCCAGTGGCGTGGAGCTATCACTTTCATTATGTAATCTGTTTTTAGCACTTCACCTATATGAGTCTCCTGTAAAATTTCACCAGAATTTTCTGTAAAATCTCACCGTGGGCTTTAGTAGCAGTCCGATTCCTAAGCCAGGGTTTTTCTTTCTTCTTCCTTTTTCTTTTTTTTCATTTAACATGCTGATATTTTAAAATTCATTTTGTCTCTTTAATTTTAAATGAGCTAGGAATTGAAATTTATTTGTATAAGTCAAGCAGATGTTCAGTTTATAAGAGATAAACAACTTTGGAAATGTGAATTTTAGGGATTTTATTCTATACTTACAGAGTTCTTCTGCCTTGGTAGCTTTTCTGAGACTGTTCTAATTAGAGTCTCCTGAGGCTTCTGGGGGTGTAATGGCACCCGCATTGTAAAGCAGGTCAGAGCGGCTCCTTGGTGAGTCTGAGAGACTCTCCTCTGTCACGGGTGGGCAGGCTTTTTGATTTGTATCCCACCGGGAAGGCTGGGGATTGGTTTGCATGGAAATGCAAGTCCAATTTTATAATTTTTAAAATTTCTTTTAAAAGTTGATTTGACAACTGCACTATTTATTGGAGATTTCAACTTTATTCCTCCAACTGTAGAATTTTAAAATTCTATTTCAGTTTTCTGTTTTTTAGTTTTTTAAATATCCATTATATGAAAACTTTCATTTTCTCCATCCAAATTCTTTGGAACAATTGGGCATCTTTATCTCTTTGATGGGGAGCAGGCGGTGAACTTGACATTCTAAAAGGTTCGGGACTGTCTGTGTCTCCTACACCCAGCCCTAAACTTGCCTCCAAGTTTCAAGTGTCTGGACATGATGTTCATGGATCACAGACTATTTCAGCTCCCTTCATCACCCTTGGACACCACCAAAAATATAATCTCCACACCTGAATAAGAGAACAGACCCAGCAGATGTTCGAAAGACTCTCATGGATGTGTTCTGGGCTGCCCCAGGAGGCACAGCTCACGCCTGAGTGAGGGAATCTTTGAAAGACAGATTTCAGGTTATCTCACTAGAGAATCTTTTAATCATTGGAGCACCCCAGCGGGGGGATGCAGTACCTCGTGATGTAGTGAGCATCCTGCTCCCAGAAGCCTTCCAAACACCGCAATGTGTTTGTTCTTCAGGATGTTATAGAAGGGGGTCTCATGTCTGCCCCTTCGGAAGAGGGATGCCCCCATCCGTGGGGCTGCGGTTCTGTGCATGGTAGAATTGACCAACTTCCCTCCTCTTTCCCAGTGCTCTGCCTGAAACAGTGCCCTGGCATCCCCCTGAACCAATAACCATTTTGATAAAGATCATTTTGCTGAATATGGGTCTTCGCCATGTAGAACGCTGGCTAGCATAGGAACCTTGGGATGACACTTTCTCGCTCTGGTGCACTTGTCAGCATTTGGAGTAAGACTGTCCAGTTTGTTTCCGCAAATGAACAAAAACATATGCAATTTGGAGTGGATTTAGAGAACTATAAGAATGATTAAAGTATTGAAAATACAAAAAAAACTATAGACATGGATACTTTTGACTTGAATAAAAGAAGTGATCCTGAGTAGTTTTCAAGTACTGAGCAGTTACTGAGCACATGACTATCCGAGCGAGTAGTCTCTGTTCTTCTGGAGGAAAAATTACAAGGCAAAGAGCTTGGCATTCAACATGAGAATTTGGAGTTACATATTAGGCAGAGCTTCCTATCTGGATAAACGAAGATGGAAATGATTTTAGAAAAGGGGAGTGGGTTTCAAGGGAAGAGTCTAGGTCTTTAATTCTGGAATAAGTAGAATAGATCAGGACTTTCTAAGCCGTGTTTAGTATCAATAATTACTATTAATAGTATATTAATAATATAATCAGTTAATAATAATAATAGTATGTTATTCTTGGGTGTTCTTTAAAAAAGTAAAAGATTCCATATTCAAACGAACTTGCAAATGCTAGTGGGACAAAGTTAGGTAACTGAAGTTTTCATTATTCCCAGAAGGGTTGCAGTATTTCCTGAGTGTTTATTACAATGTGCGATTCCAATTGAGTCCTGAGGAAGCTGGAACTTTTTATTTGGATCCCTGTCTGCATATTCTTATGTGTGTATCTCAAAGGCAGTGGTATATCTTGTCTGTATGAACCAACTCAACTTTCATTAAAAAGACTATCATAAAAGTGTTTTAGACCAGACCATCTGTCCAATTACTGGAAATCTCTCATTTATTTGAGTAACTGTTTCATTTGCAATAAAGTTTCATTATATTGGGTTACTGTTCCACTAAAACAATCCAAATCTTCCACCCTGTGTCCTTCCAGCCCCTGCTCTCTTTGCCGTGTGCCCAAAGGCAGTGGGCTTGGAAGTCCAGTCTCTCTTTTAATATTGCTGAATCCATAACTTGGCTAACATCCTTGAACTTGAAAAAATCAGCTAATTTTAACTATGTCAACCCTACGTTTTATTGATAGCCTCACACGTACCCTTAAAAATGTATACAAACAAATAAATTATCAAGTAGATTTGAGAAAGTAAACCCCAGCACAGTTTTCCATTTTTTCAGGCCTCAGATAACTATAGGTCCATAAATGATATGTCTGGAAAAATTATGAAAAATATGAAAAATTATTAACAGTATCCTATTTTTATTTATGTAGTACCAGCCTTATAGTTTACACCTTCTTATTTCAAAAAATCATTCCTGCCCCAAAGAGCCAATGTTTGCTAAATGAGTTTTATTTTGTTTATTTTATGTATAAAACATAATAACATTTCTCAATGTACAGTTTCTGCAGGGTTCTCCTGAAAATAAGCTAGATGTTGGGGGAACAAATTTTTAATTTTTAATTTGAAAACTATTTTAACTATATTAATAGGAAAAAATTACCTAAAACAAACTTATCTAATTAGAGAAGCCATGTTACTTTATACAGAGGTATATTTGACAAATATGAAAAGTTTTCAGAACTCTTTTGGGAGGAGAAACAATTTTTAAATGCAGTATCTTCGATCATTTAAAAATATTTTTATGTGACTTTCAAAGAGGAAAAAGAACTTATACCTGGAAAATATTCTTCCTTGAAGAATTTTTTCTGAAGGAGCTATTGAATATTTGTGAAGAATTTCATTGTAACCTTTAAAGGAATTAATTGGGTTAATTGTTCTTATAGCCAGTGGAATATCATTCTGGTCCAAATAAAATTTTGCCCAAACTCTGGTGAAATCTTAGGATTTTTTTCCTAAAATCCCAGTCAATTACACAGTTACTCAGTTAACAAAATGGGTTGATACACTTGAGTGATCTGTTTTAGTTATCTGTTGCTGCATAACAAACTAGCCCAGAACGTAGTGGCTTAAAGCAGACAGCATGTATCATCTCACAGTTTCTGTAGGCCAGAAATTTGGGCTCAGATTAGCTGGATCCTTTGATCCAGGGTCTTTTGGAGGCTGCAGTCAAAATATTTATTATCTGGGCTATAGTTTCATCTTCAGGCTCAGCTGGAGAAGGATCCGTGTCCAAGTGACTCATGTAGTTGTAGCTGGGGTTCAGCTCCTCACTGGCTCTTTGCCAGAGACTGCCTTGGCTGCTCACCACGTGAGCCTCTCCATACGAGAGCTCAAAACACAGCAATCTCCCTCCTCAGAGGAGCAAGCAGGAAGAGGCAGCCAAAACGTGCCAGCGAGATGGACGTCACAGCTCCTACGACCTAATGTGAGAAGTGACGTCCCCTCACGTTTACTAGATTGTATGTATTAGAAACAGGTCACCCAGTCCAGCCCACTTGCAAAAGTGGGGAGGTTCCTTATTCACGATACTAGGAGCAGGGATGGTTGGAAGCTATTTCCGAAGCTTCCTACCACACCTTTAGAGTCCTGTGTAAGAAAGCGCGGCTCCTCGTGTTTTTGTGGTGCTTAATGACTCTGCTGTCTGCTAACGGGTGTATTTGCTTAGGGAATATAATAAACTCCTTTCTTACTTACGTGGCCTCTGTTGTAGTCTGTCTTCTGTTGCTGTAACAGACCACCGCAGACTAACTAATAAAGTGTAGAGATTTACTCCTTACAGTTCTGCAGGCTGGGAAGTCCAAGAGCATGGCACTAGCACCTGGAGAGGGTCATCCCGTGGTGGAAGCAGAAGTGAGTGAGTGTGCAAGACAGAGAGAGCACGAGGGGCCAGGCTCTGCTGATAACTGACCCACTCCTGGGATAACATTAATCCATGTGTGAGGGCTCCACCCTCATGACACCGTCACCTCTTACTAGGCCCCACCTCCCAACACTGTTGCATTGGGGTTAAGTTTCCAACCCATGAATTTGGGGGACACATTCAAACCATAGCAACCCCCAGACTTCCAAGATCTTAGAGAGGCAAGGAGGTGTGACTACAGCCTAGTCTCAAGAGAGTGTGCTGAGGAGGAGGTTAGGAAAACCAAGTTCTTCTCACTCCTCTGCAAATGATTTAGATGACCAAGAAGGGGGAAATGACTTCAGTTCTTCCATCAGAGAAATGAGGATAATGAGTTCATTAGTGACTCATGGAAATTATGAAAATCAAGATGGATGATAATCTACCTGCCTGAGTTTTGTGCAAATTAAATGAATAATGTAAGAAGATGCCTAGCCCAGATCTTGATACATAGTAGAATCTTTATATTGTTATTTTATTTTTATTATAAAGTCAAGCTCTGTGGAATAAAGATGCTACATAAATCTATAGAAATACAGTGTTACTGTGAGTCTCTAAGGAACCCAAGTGAAAACCTTACTTATTTTTTGTGCTACTTCCAGAATCTCAACTTTAGCAGTAGACTTAGAATAAAGTGAGAAATCATCAGGTCATTAAATGTGGATATATTTCTCATGGTTTACTGGTACTTTTCTTAAATGGTTTTGTTCAGTTGTGTGCTAAAAAAGGAAAGTGTCCAAAGAAATATTACGATGTTCTTCTTGTAAGGATTATGCATTAGTAGTTAACAATGATACCACTTACTTATTCTGGAACTTAATCGAATAGTTCGATAGTCCCACAGAGCTGGTGATCCATGGAGGTGCCATTGCCATTCATACCCAAGTGTCATTTCCACCAGGTTCTTTGCCGCCCGCCCATCTCCAGCGACTCTGGCCCGCAGTCCATGGCGCAGACGCTCTGGAAATGGATCTGCGAGGCATGAACAACTTTAGCCATTTGTTCTTCATAGAAGAAGAAAGAGGTTTTTCTTAAGTCTCTATATAAATCTCTAGTTAAAGCATTTCCTAAGATGGCTTATAAGCAAGTTACAGATCTTCTCTCATGTTTGTTTTTCTCAAAGGCAGATGCTGGTGACAGGTCAGGAAATAGAATGATCCCTTAGCCCCAGCAGCTCCCCCCTGGGGGGTAGGGGCTCGGTGCGCAGCTTCTAGGTGCTCAGTTCCTTCCCTTAGAGACTTACTCTGCTCATCCCTGAGAGAACATGGTTTGATGCTGAGCTTTCCATTTTAGGAATTTGAAGCAGTTTTCACATTCGATAAGTTTCTTGTCTTCTCCTGCCCTGTGGTGAGTTGATATGGCCTATTTTGCCAACTAAGGACTATGAAATTTATAGTTCACATGGAGCCTGAAGAGCACCCTACCGTGGCTATCCCTGATCAAACCCGTTTAGTGAGGTGACCCCTACTGAATTCCAGAATCTTCAGTGTACCTGTCAGGTGGATTTACCCATTTATCTGTATGTGTCTATATCTTAATTAATTTTAAAAATAATACAGGACTTTATAGTAGAGGGATTGGCTATTAATTATTAAACCCATTCTATGGACTGAATTATAACAGTCAATTCAGGTAAATCTGAGTATACGAGTTCCTATGTTGCAAGAAATATAGCTGCTGTTCTAGTGTGGTTCTAAGATTTCCTACCATCCTTTCTTCATTAGGACTGATGAAATCCTTGCCCAGGAGTGCCTGAGGGAAATGAGTTTCTTAATTCTCCTGCTATTGGACTAGTTTCTTTTGCATTGTCTGCAGAAGCTTTTCAGGGCCCACCTCTGGGCACAGCTGGTCCGTGCATTTGTGCACTACGAATTCCTTGCACATGCCCACGTGTCAGCCGATGTCAGAACTGCAGGGAGCTCTGCATCTGCAGCTGCAGTTGCCTCAAAGGGCGCACTGAAGAGCGGAGTCTGTGTGGCGTGTCCGCGGCGGTTGCTGCTGTTCCTGCACCATCCCAGGAGATGCTGCCGTGGCAGGAGGTGACTCTCACCTTCCGCGAGTCCTGTCTCCTCCCCACTGCCCTAGTGCTGCCTGCAAGCACGTCCCACACCCTGTAAGCATCACTCAGAAGCCCCTTTACTCTGTGATTAATTTCTGTGTCTTGATTCCAGCCATCTTTCCTTAGCAGCAGAATGGTAAACAGTGGTTCAGATTGTTCTGTTAGCACACTGATACTTGCTCTCTGACTACGTAAGGCCTGCTTCTCTGCGTCTCTTACTATATTAGATTATTGAAAATGGTCATTATTGATTTCGGAAATGCGTGTTTTCACATACCTCTTAACTAAGCATGATGCATGCGGTTTCACAACCTTGTGAAATCCAGTATGTCCAAGTCCTTGGAAAACTATTTAAAGGCTACACCCATGTAAGGCAGCGTAAGGTAATGCTGGTGTGGATTTCTGCTACACATGAACTTGGTGTCTCATGTTGTGACCTGCCTGGCGGCCTGGGGACAGGGACATTCTTTCTGTTCTAGTCATTCATTGGCTGCTGCTGTTTGGTTGTTGTTTGTTTTTGAAATTATATGTTTTTTTAGGGGTTTTTATGTTTTGTTGTTTTTTTGTTATATTGTTTTAACACAAAACTGGTTCAAAACTGACACACACAATTTTTTTCTTGTTTTCCTGTTTATTTTTATCTATATTTCTGCTCAGATTTCAGAACTAAATTTAAGAGGGAATTTAACTCTAGAAAAATGTAGCACACCAGGCAAGGTGGTTTACGCCGTAATCCTAGCATTCTGGGAGGCCGAGGTGGGTGGATCGTTTGAGCTCAGGAGTTCGAAACCAGCCTGAACAAGATTGAGACCCTGTCTCTACTAAAAATAGAAAAATTAGCCAAGTATGGTGGCCCATGCCTATAGTCCCAGCTACTCGGGAGGCTGAACTAGGAGGATCACGTGAACCCAGGAGTTGGAGGTTGCAGTGAGCTAGGCTGATGCCACTGCACTCTACCCAGGGTGACAGAATGAGATTCTGTCTCAAAAAAGAAAAGAGAAGAGAAGAGAAAAAAGAAAAGAAAAGAAAAATGTAGCTCAAACATTGATTCTTTTCTCAACAAAATGCAAACTTTGTTAAGATACTTCTGTGTTTGTGTGTGCATGTGTGTGTGTATGTTGCTCTGGATGGAGGGGACAAATAGAGGATTTTACCTACCTGAAGCATTCCGTGAATCAAAAAGTTTAAGGATTTGTACTTTGGGTATAGTTTCTGCAGAGTTCCTGAAATATTTATTTGTATCATGTAGTGCTACAAAAGGAGCCATTTTTAGCATAGCCACAGGCAGGAGAAAAGCCCTAATGAGACCGTGCTCACAGCCTGTGTCTGTGATTTGTGGAGTGTCGAAGATGTCCCACCTACCGCCACTCCAACCCGGGGCACCTCTTCAAGTTGTCTCCTAATTGGTGTCTCTGTTTTTCTTGCCACCGTCCAGGCTGGTCTCCACAGCAGGGCCAGAGTGATCTTTTGAACAGGTGAATCAGGTGGCGTCCCCACCTGCTTCCACCGCCGCATCACAGAGTGCCGGATGCAGAGACCTCGGCCCCACGGCGCACACTCCGGCCCAGCCACAGTCGCCTCCGTGCGGACTCAAATGTGCCAAGTTCCTTCCAATCTTGGGGCCTTTGAGCTCACCGCACCCTGTCTCCCTGGAACATTCAGACCTACAAGGAAAAGACACTTGCTTTTCATAGTAAAAAGAAAGGAAATAGCTGAATATGTAGGTGGGTTTGCTTGTAGGCTTAGTGGTAGAAGGATCATTGAATTTCTTTCAGTGCATTCTTTTATTTTTCCCAATAAATTTTGAGACCACGTCACTTGTTGAGAGTGACGACGGAAGAGCGGATGAGTGTGGGAAAGTGTGGTCTGCAGAGGGAACGGCATGACAGTCTCAGGCGGCAAGAGGCAGGCGCCCTGTGAGTGCAGGGACACCAGGCTCGGGAGGTTTGTAACGAGGCGGCGGCGCACCCAGGCAGCCCAGGGGAGCTTGTCCAGGAGCACCCAGCGCTGCCCACCTCCACACATGGCCCGCAGCCGGTGTCACCTGGGGCTGGGAATGTGGCAGGTGAGTAGAGTTAAAGGTATTTTCAAAGGAGCGATTGTCACCGCAGACCACGGCTGAAGCCGGGAGGGCCACAGGCGGAAAAGGGTGGGGTCCGTGGATCGGCAGCCTTGAGCGGGGTCAGGAGTCTGCGTGGGCGCGAAGCTGGAGCAGAGCCGTGGCTGTCGGGGGATGAGCGTGGGTGGGGCTGCGAAGTGCTTGTGACAACGAGGTTAACAGGAAAAGTGAAATGACAAACAAGGGGTCAAGGAGCTGCCAGGTGTGGAAGCAGGTGTGCTGGGGGACACGGGGTGTGGCCTGCAGGACTCTTGGGGGGCTTTAGCGGAGGGGCAGAGAGCCTCGGAGACTGCAGGGACCCACAGGAGAAGGAGGGAGCCCCTGTTCCATCTTCTGCCCTTTGGCGCATGGAAGGCTGAGATTAGGAAGAACCTCCGCTGAGAGCCCGGCCCGTGCAGCAGGCAGGCGGGGACTGCACATGAGGCGGCGGCCAGTCGAAGGGCAGGTGTTTCAGGGGCACAGGAAGTTGGGGAGGCGAGAGGCAGGGAGAGGGCGGGTCCTCCCAGCCCACATGGAGATCTCTGAAGACAGCGACCAAAGAGGGCAGTGGCTGCTCAGCCTCCTGCGGCACAGCAGTGATAACGCGACAGTGATGATAATCCCTGCAAGCCACTGCTTGTGGAGGGGCTCTGAGGCATCTCAATTAACCAGTGAAGTTTGTGTAATTGGCAATAAAAGAAATGAAGAAGTGCAAATGAAGAGGGAAGCGGGTTTGCTGAGTGACACAGGGAGACGTGAGAACACTTAATTGCTTTTATTATGAATGGCCATCGTTGTGATGTCGGGAGGGGAAAAACGATTCAGATTCTGAGAGATTTGTTCTTTGGTTCCAATTAGCAGTCCGTTGTTGTGGGTGAGCTCATTCACAGCAATTATACACACAAGAGTCAGAACTGATTAACATGGACCACGCTACCGAGGCCTCCGGAACAGTAATCAGGGCTTAGAGACTTCACTGTGGATCATTATTACTACTTTATGCTTAGAGCATTTTTATAGCACTAAAAACTGCGAGGATTAGTCACTGTTGTGAGTTAGGACCAACTCCATTTGTGATTTTGGGCTCCAACTGCTGTTAAGAAAGTGATTTAACAAAACGTAAAAGTAGGATGCCATCTAGAGCATCGCTAAGGGTACCACGTGTCGCCATTCTAGCACCGGGTAAAATTAGACAACCCACTTCTAGAAACAGGTTAAAACATGCTTTTGCTTTCCTTCTGGGCAACTAAAATCATGATTTTTATGATAGCAAACAGACTTTCCAGAATGTCATTTTCAGAATTTTATTGGGTTCACACTTCTTTCTCAGTGTTTCTCACGAGCGCGCTGTGCCATTTGTAAAACCCTCTGCATGTGGCATACCCAGTGCCTTGGAGTTTTGTAGTTTGAGCAAACAATAGGTTTTCGTTTCCTAATGGTCTCTTTTCTGCCTTACTCTGGCTTTATTCCTGAGAATTTATTATACAGCAAAACAGGGAAGCAGGAGAGAGCGAGCCTCAGTGCTGCCCGGCAGGTTTTAGGGATTCATCTGCTGTGACTGTGCTTGGGGCCACATCTGCAGCACAGATTTTGAATCTGTAGAAATTAACGAGCACAAGCGATGAGTTGCTTGAGTGATTCCTAAATCGGGTGCCACCTCGGGTCTCTCAGTGACGTGCCTCTACTGGACAGTGGTGCCAGTTCAACAGACACCAGAGCACCTGTGTTTACACAGGTTTCCCTCCAGTGTGTGCGCAGATGTGGGCCAGTCTGAGCGAGTGGGTGTGCGTGTGCGTGCGCAAAGGGAGGGAGTGGCAAGTACTTGCTTTCTGAGGGTGGGAGGCGGAGGGGAGAAGTTTGCAGTGTTGTTCTTTCTACAGCTCTGCAATCTGCTGTGCAATTAAAAAATTATAAGCTGGAAAAACGGTCATTCTTTTCAGTAGAAGGAGCATGGCCAGTGGCCAGGCATCACTCCACAATCGAGCTCTCCACCTGGGCTACACACGCAGAGCTCTGAGAGGCTCTGAACCGTTTCTGGCTGCCATGACAGAGACCTGAGAAAATCAACTATCAAAAGAAGAAAAATACTTTCTTAACACTGGAATGAAGAAGTATGCAGGTATTGAACTTCATGAGTAGATTTGGTAGATGTCTTCTAGCTCTGATTAAATGATGTCTTAGATGAGGAAATAGGAACAAATTAGTGAAATCATCCAATATTTTAATTCACTGAATATTACAATAATCAACTTTACTTGCCCCTGCCCTGAATTTAACCAATTGTTGTGGTATCCTCAGAACCTGCGAGGTTCTTAGAAGCCAGGTAGGGGGCTGCAGTTGGCAGGTTTGGCCCTCGAGTTCCCATATGTGGAAGGTCGGCCGCATCCTCCTCTGCCCCTCAGGGAGCCCAGGGAATGGGAGCGCGTCCCAACACAGGGAGGAGCACAGGGCAGACGGCGGCAGGGACGGGGCTGGCAGGTGCCAGCACCTTCCCAGGTATTTAAATGTCATTCCTTCCTCCTACCCCCGCCAAGGAAGAGAACTGTTCTACACCAGGGTGCTCCCTTGTGTGCACCGATGGGACAAGAGACAGGCAGAGATTCGCAGGGGCAGGCAGGTTATCAACGTGACCCTGGGACACTGGGCACGAGCAGGTGAAACTCCTATGCGCCCTGGAACAAGGTCTTCGAAAGAGCAAACTCTTTCCCCAGAATGAGCGCCGTTGTCAGTTTCAGATTAGCAGAGACCTCCATTCCCCCACAGGGTGAGTCTCCTGTGCACTGGGGCGGGGGCGAGTAGTGGATTAGGGTTAGTGAGGCCTCAAAGTCACGTCAGTGTGTCTGCCGATCTGTCTCAGCCACCCACACACGTGTGTCCTGGTTGTTCAGAGGAGAGCACACGGGGGGCTCCAGTCAGGGAAGATTGATGGGGAAGAAAGCAAGGGATGGAGAGAGTAGGAGAGGACGTCCCCACAAGGTCACTGCAGAAGAGCAGTCGCAGGGGGAAATGCCTGCAGGGGCTGATCCTTTGAGTGTCTGAGAGGGGCTGAAAGTGCCCGATGTGGAAAGAAGGCAGAAGAAAGGAAATGGCAAAGAGGAGAGAAAAGTCCATTTAAAAATTCCGACACCGGTCCCTCTGCCTGTGTGAGCCTTCGCAGTGTGCGTGGCAGCCACTTTCCCAGGACGACCACACATCCAGGCCTAGAAACAGCCGCTGTGGCTGCAGCCGGAGAGTTTCTTCCGCCTGTCGCACTCCTTCCTGGAAGGTGTTCTCAGTGCACGGGAGCCCAGGTCGGCCAGGGCAGACGGGGTGGGATAGGGACAGAGAAACAAGAGACCTGTGTCCGCTGGGTCTTAGGGCAGAAGCTGGGACCCTACAGGAGGAAAGAAATTGCAGCAGAGTCCTGGATACAAACAAGGATGCGGGGAAGAGCGGCAGGAGGCAGGTTCTTTCCGTCT
Organism: Avahi laniger; assembly: GCA_963575035.1. Taxonomy (NCBI): domain Eukaryota; kingdom Metazoa; phylum Chordata; class Mammalia; order Primates; family Indriidae; genus Avahi; species Avahi laniger. The sequence goes on along the minus strand of CAUYSK010027054.1, from coordinate 52,300 downwards.
GATCCTGCAGTCAGGGGAAGGTGGCGGCGCCACGAGATCAGCGACTCGAGGAGAAGGCACGTGTTAGGGACACCGAGGGAGGGGTCAGGGGCAGAGTAGGAGAGCAAGTCTGGCTGGCGATGCTGCTCTGTATCCTCGGGGGCGTCAGTGCATGAGCCGCGGTTCTCTGGACACCTCGAGGAGGCCCAGGGTAGCAGGATGCCTCGTGGACTCAGCCCTTTCCACAGATTCGCCTTGGAGGTGAGAGCTTATTAGCTCCAACTTTTATTTACAACAGAGAGCTTTCTGAGCCTTTCAAGCCCTTTGAAACAGGCATATTTTCTCCACAGTCATGTGTATAATGCAGCAAAGAGACTGGGATCGGAGAGTAACTGTTCCTGGAGGGGAGGCCTGGCTTGGGTGCTGTGCCTGGCCGTAAAAAGCACCTCACTTTAGGTCCTCTCTATCCCAGAATGCCCCGAGGTCACTTAGGAGGCCACCTGCCTTCCCTGCTCTGTCAGAAACCAGGATGTTGGGGTGTCTTCCCCGCATCCCCAGCGTGTGGCTGCTCACGGCCAGGTCAAGTCGCCCTGTCCTGGGCAGCCCTCAGCGTGGCTGGGAGGACCCTTCCTCAAGGACAGCCGCCGCCTCTGTGTCCACGCTGTGCACACATACCTATTTAGAGACATGTCTGGCCGGAAGGTCACCAGCCATCGCCTACACTCCGAATCCTGGTTAAAACAGTCTTAAAAAATGCATGTTCTGAGGCGCAAAGGTGTCATTGGGTGCAGATGGAGTGACGCCTGGCAGAGGCCTGGAGACAGAGAATGGCGCTGGAGGCGTCCGTGGAGATGACTAAGTGGTCAGTCGGCCGTGCTGGTGTCCAGAGGCAATCACTTTACAGCCCTCTGCGAACGAAGAACAGGTGGGGACAGAAGTGAGTCAGGGCACAGGGTTCTCGTGAGGGCTCCATTCGTCCTACCCACTGGGCTCCCAGAAGAGGACAGAACGCCCCTCCTGGTTCTCTCCAGACAGGAGGACTGCTGGGCCGGAGCTGGGAGAGCAGGGCTGAGAGGTTGGAGGAAGAGGGCAGCCCCTCACCTCGCTACCTCCCGTACCGCTTCCTCCTCCTCCACCTCTTCCTCCCCAGCCCCTCCGCCGACCCCCGAGCCTCTCACTGTGCTTTGGGTCTCAAGGTTTCCCAGCTCCTGTGACTTCACCTTCCCCCTCTCAGCTGCCACCGTGCCTTAAGCATTTAAGTTACTCAGATCTCTCCCGTCTGGCAACAAGGCAATCCATACCCGCCTCCCCCTACCCATCCCTTCGTAGTCAAACCGCTAAGGAGAGGAGGGTTCACACTCACACCCTGCGTGCTCCCTCCTGTCTTCGAGTGCTGAGCGCTCAGTCTCCCCGACAGCCAGAGGGAAGCACAGATGTCACCCCCATTTCACAGATTAGGAAACCAGGGCTGAAGGGGATCGCAGGACTCCTCCAGCTCTGGGGTTGGGGGTTGTGGTTCCAGGTCTTCCTCTCTACGGCACCTGCTCTCAAGGGGCTGTGCTGCCCCTGAGCACCTGTGCTCTGCCCTGCCACTGTAGGGAGACTGTCGCCACTCTTCCCTGCCCCTGAGTTCATCGGTGCCCACCTGTGTTAGTGAGTGCGCACTGCCGTAACAGAGTGCTACAGACATTTATTTCTCACGGTTCTGGAGGCCTGAAGCCCAAGATCGAGGTGCCAGCAGGTTTGGTTTCTGGTGGGAGACCCTTCCTCTGTAATTCTGGGGTCCAAACATTCAGTCCATGTGCCAGCCTCCTCAGGCCTCCTGCGGGTCATCCTATCAGCAGAATTTGAGGCTCCCCAAGCCCTCCTCCTCCCGGCTGCCTCCCCTCGCGGGTCAGTTTGGAGGCATCCTGCACTCATGCTCCATTGGGTTCCCCGAGTCCTGCCCAAGGTCACCTCATGTGCGCGTGTGCCTGACTTTCCCTGGCAACTGTTACCTGCCCTGCAACTATGCATGGGCTGTTCCACCCACACTGTGACCTGCTGACTAGCAGCCGAGGTCTCGCCAGGAAGCCTAGTGGGAATGCGGGGTCCCAGGCCCCGGCCCAAACCCTACTCAGTCAGAATCTGCACTTGGGAGATCTGGATGTGATTCGGACGTGTGCTGCAGTCTGAGCCTCACTCATCTAAACGACAACAATGCCCCAAATCACACCTCTGGTCCCGATCTCCTGGGAGCCCAGAGGGACCCCCGACATGGTGTGTGCACACTGACCCATCCACCTTACCCCAAGTGGCGCCACTTCCTGCCTCTGACATGAGTGTGTCAGGAAAAGCACCATCGTCCCCTCCTTGCCAGGACTCTGGCCATAGGCCTTGGGTCGCCGGTCCCCAGGTGGCATCACCCTTCTCTTGCCTGTGCAGTTCCCTCCTGCCTCCCTGCTGCCCCCACCTAGTACAGCTGCCTTCAAGGACCCTTTGCCTCTGACACCCCCATACCCCCACACATACCCCTTTAATCTCTTCTGCAAGTCACTTCCCCAGTCTGCAGCCCCCTCCCCTTCTCATCGTCCCTGCGGAGCCCACAGGCCTCGGCTCCCATGGCCGCCAGTGACCAGAGCTGCTTCCCCCGGTCCTCCCCAGGGGAACGCTGCTCCTCCCTCATCCCCAGGCCCCCATGCTCCTCTAATCGCTGACAGGAAGCCCCGCCTGACCCCATGGGAGGGGTTTGCCCCCCATGCACACCCACAGCACTTCTGGTGGTTTTCCAGCTTCCTGCTGGTGAGGCTCCACCCCCCATGGACTTTAAGATCCTTGGCAGTGGCCTGGCGCACGGACCAACCCATCAAGGTCCCTCACAAATGGAACCACCCCACCATGGGCTTGCTGTGGCCACTCCTGGGCCTGAGCATTTGTGTGAAGGGAGTGTTTGCCCACGTCGCTCAGGAAGCCTCCCGTGGCAAAGGGCAGTGTTGGCTTCCGTGATTTTAATTTCTTAAATGCACTCTGTTAAGCTGTGCATATAAGAGATATGTTCTGTTGAAATATCTTTTAAAGCTTTTCGTACTATAGAGGCGTTCAATGTTATAAATATTTTAAAATGCCTTGCAGTGATCCCTGCAATTACTCAGCACAAAACGCGTGCAGAAACGCTGCCTTAGTGGACTATCGTCACGATATTCACTAAACGTCTTCCTGGACTTCAGTTTAGGAGCATATCCTCATATAACACGATACAAAGTTCAATTTTTCTTTTTCTTTTTTTATGTTTATAGTTTTTTGTTTTGGCGTGCAGTTCTGTGAATTTTAAGACCAGGATAGACTCATGGAACCATCACCCCAGATCAGGACACAGAGCAGCCCCGTCGCCCCAGAAATCCTCTCGTGTTGCCCCGCTGGGGTCAGGCCCTCTTTCCAGCCCTGGCCCTTTGTGTGACCTGCCTTCTGTCCCTATAGTTTGGCCATTTCTAGAATGTCATACAAATGGCATCGGTATGTGAAGACTGGTGTCAAAGTGGAGACTATTTTTTGTGTCCAAATATGGAGCAAATCTTAGGTTTCTTCAGCATATTGTTGTTCTCACAGTCTTGGCAGTTTGGAGTATTTTTGCTCTAGGAACTTGTTGTTTTGGTGAAATATGCAATAGCAGGTTAAGCTATGGAAGATCTGGTCACTGAGTTAACTTCGATGTCAAAAACCCAACAGGCCTTTACACCCTCTGTGCAAAGTCCCCGCCCTCAGAAAGTCTGATGAGACAGAGTAACTTGCAAAAATTAAAACAGGCGGAGTGGGGCTGTGTCATGGCCCAATGCATGTGAGCACGGCAGTCACCCCAGGTCTCTGAGGGGAGCTGGTTACCAGGCGCCCCAATCCACAATGCTCAAGCGCCTTATACACAGTGGTGCCGTGTTTGCATGAGACCTACGCACATCCTCCCGTGCACTGTAAATCATCTCTAGATCACTTATCATACCTAACACAATGCACATGCTGTGGAAATTGCGGTTATACTGTGTTGTTCAGAAAATAATAATAAGAAAAATCTGTACATGTTCAGTACAGACTAAACCATTTTTTCCTGCATATTTTTGATCCAAGGTTGGTTGAACCCTAGATGCAGAGGGTCGAATGGAATTCCAGAGGAGGGGTCTCTGGGGGATCCTACGGGAAGCTGGAGGCGGGGCACTGCGGAGGGAAGCACGGAGATTCCGGTTTTTAGGGTGGGAGGAAGGAGGGTGAGAGGAGGGAGTCTAGAAGGAAGAACCCCCAAGCACAGGCAGGGCAAGGATGGGCACAGCGAGGGCAGGGAAGTGCTGACCCAAACCCTAACTCTACAACAGACAACACGTGACCTTGAGACGGACAAGGAGAAAGGCTGGGGCGGGGCTGAGCACTTGGGGTCGATCCTTGCTGCTGCCGTCCTAGAGAGAGAGCTGAGTGGCTACCAAATGGAGGGACAGTGATGAGAAGCAGGATGAGATGCCCTTTGTGCTTTTCACCTCGGGCCAGAGGCCTTTCTCAGAGTAGCCCTCCCTGCTGGCCAGCCTCAGCTCACGCTGCTTTCCTCGCCGCGAGTGCTAAACACCCACTGTCCCGGCTCGCTCACAGCTGTGGGAGACACGGGTTACAGTTTTGGCCTCGTAGGCGGAGTGAACAGTTTGCTGGAGAGTGTCTGGGACGCTTTGGCTCTCTTGAAAAAGGGACAACGAGTTGGCCCTTCCCTTGGCCACTGTTCCTGCTGCCGGTGCAGCTGTGACGTCGGGCGTGTGAGAGGAGCACGTGGGGGAGATGTCGGAGGGGGCAGAGAGCACTGTCAGTCACTGCTGTCCTCTGGACTTGCTATGCTAGAAAAATTAACCCTATATGTGTTCCCTGCTGCCTTTGGCGTTTCTGTCACTTGGAGCTGAATGAGTTCCGTGTGACTTTGTCACTGTTTCCTCCTTGGGGTCCTCTTCCCATCCTGGTCCAGCTGGTGACCACGTTAGTTCAGAAACTTGTGAATGAGTGACACCCTGGGCGTCAAACCCAGTAGTGCTCACTGCGCCGGGAGCTTCTCGACAGTGAGCTGGTCAGTCCTTCTCTTTGCCCCTGGAAGTAAATGATCAGCGATTATCTGTTGAATGAATGAAAGAATGAATGAATGCCAGAGGAACAAGAAAGGGGAAAATGAGAAACCATTCGATAAAGTCTTGCTAAGTCATGGCCTTTATTCCACCATGGAAGGAGGCTCAGGATAGGTCAGGACCTTGACTCTGACCACTGGGCTGGTGATTCCTGTCATATTCGTTATCAAAGCCTTAGTCCCTGCGGGGCCCGTGAGTGCACATCACGGGCTGCAGTTCTGCGCATCGAGACAGTCTCTGCCTATAAGTCACAGGCTATCAACTCACTTGATCTTGTCTGACCCAAGTGCTGTGTGGCCGCTTTGTTCCTGAACCGAGGTAGACTGAATGATTTCCCAGTGATTCAGGGCCCTGTTCTTTTCTCTCTGTTCCCATTGTCTTTGGCTTGCCTGGGCTCAGCCTACAGCTTCCTGCCTCCCCTTCCCCTGTGCACCCCACGGCCTGTTGCGGTGATGTGGCCTACGAGTGGTTCTAAGCCTGACACTCCTTTACTCAAAACACTGTACCTGTGCTTAAAGACCCAGCAAGAGTATTCCCTCCTCTCTGGAGACCACACTGGGTTTTATTTCTCAACACTCAACCTCCCATGCTTTGGCCAAAATCACACCCTAGGGCCACAGAGGTGAAATGAATGATTCTGCCCACTTTCCACTTTATAGATGAAGAAATGAAGTCCAGGAAGTTGAAGTTGACTCATCTAAAATCATGTGACTTGTTAGCAGTAAAGTCAAGGTAGCCCTGCAAGTTTTCCTGGAACATCATGTGTCTCCCTCTTCCCTGCTGTGGACGTATCTCGACAGCCTGCAGACACAGCTCAACATCTCCTGCTTGCCACGTGCAAGGGGGATCTGTTTCAGATACTCTGTGCCAGGAACTGGTCAGAGGCTTGAAGCAGAGTCCCAGGAGGCAGGATTGCTGTGGGCACCAGGCTTTGCAAACATGCAGCTGCAGCCACGGGCAGCTCCCATCAGCCTAATGTGTGTGTAGCAGGGCCAGGTTTTGGTGGTTCAGTTTTTCCATGACATCTGCTCACCCTGGCAATCGAGGAGAACAGCTACAGGCAGATCTCAGGCCAGCGTGAGCCTCGCATCCTCTGCCGCCAGCTCAGCCGTGCTCATTAAACGGGTGGGGAAGAGACACGCTGTCACCAGGCTCAGTAAACACTGCTTCCTCCACCCTGCCCCAATCACTGGGTGCCCCCAGAAGTGTCCCCATCGAGGAGGGAGGGATCCTCCACTAGTTGAAATGGCTTGTGCTAAGAGATGCTGGCCGTGGACACCCTGGAAATATTTTAATTTATAATCATGGGAAGGAGACTGGTGCTCCTCGATTCCTTCACGATTCCTCTGAGCAGCAATGTGATGTCAGCCTAGTGTGTCCCCGTCAGAGTCCAATATGCACCCGAGGTCTCCAGGACCCTCAGTGGAATTATTTTCCCCGCACTTCCAGTGAGAAGTAATCCTTATCCTGGGTCTCTTATTATTGACACTGTCCTTTTTGTTCGCTTATGATTTATTCTAGGACTGTATCCAACAGGTTATATTTAACTGTCTACCTTAGAATCAAGACATTTTAAAAATGTCCAGCTATGTAAAAGAGCTAGCTGTTCTCTTGAAACCAAATATCCATGGGCCTCACTGAGCTAAAGATTTATGTATTCCTAAAAAATGATTTTATAAACTAAATCAAAATGCATTTGTAATTTAAAAATAAACTGTGGTCTTTCTCTTTGTGTCTAAAGCTAGTAATCGCCTCATGTTTATTGTTGCGCGAATTCTGATGCGCACAGTCACCTGGTGGCTTGGTGGGTAAAAATTTTCTCCACTAATGAGCTGTAGCTTATTAAACTGTGATAGACTAGTCTCTTCTCTCAAAGCTATTTATCAACAGACAAACAGAATCGGAATGCTAAAAACTGTGCTCCTATGAATCAGTTTACCCACATCTTTCTTTCAGCTGTGACCTGAGTGTGTTTGTTCCCAAGTTTGTTGGTTACTTTTCGTTTGATTTCTGTTTTGTCATTCATTGGGTAGGAGGTGCTTAGCAGCTTCTGCTCTTTTCCTCGAGCGTCATTTAAGAGCCCCGATTAGCCCCGTTCCCTTTCTGCTCACAAGGACCAGGCATTGAATGCATATTAAGCAGGTGCCTTCCAGGCTCCCTTTCCCGACCTCGCTCCGCGTGAACGTGTACTTTGTCATGTGCTGATTTTAACATAATCTGTGGTTCGTAGCACCCTGGAATTTTGAGATCCAAGGGACATTGCAGGTATCCAGGTCACTGTCCAGCACCTGATCTCTGGGAAGGAGCTCTGCTGGCTCTTGTGACTTAGTTGTGGTGGCACAGAATTCATCCTCCTAGACCAACCTCTCCCAAGGCTGGACAGTTGTGATTTTTGCAAAGTTCTTCTTTAGCTGACTTAAGTCTACCTGTTTAAGCTTCCTACCTGCTGAATCTCACTCTACCTTTCACACAGCTGTGTCCACTGGACCTTTCCGCAGCAATGAAAATAGTCTATTGCTTTTGCTGTCCAAGATGGTAGCACTACCCACACGTGGCTCCTGAGCACGTGAAATGTGGCTGATGTGACTGAGGAATTCAATTTGTAGTTGAATGTAATTGTAATTAACTTAAAATGACATAGTCGCTTATGGCTAGTGGCTACCCTATCGAGCAGTGCAGTCCTGCGGCAGCACTGGATGAAACGTTTTCTTCATCGCTACTCTGTGGCCTCCAAATATTTGAGGACATGTCCCCCATGTGCATCCTTAGTCTTCCCTGTGTCCAGACAAACACGTGTCCCAGAACAAGTCTCCAGAATCCTTAACAGCCGGCCATCCTGGATTCACTTTGTTAAATGTCTGCATTAATGACTGAAGTAATTAACTGAGCAAATTAGTAAATGCATAAGTGAGTTTCATTCTCCACGTCAATCTCATCCTACTGCATCCTCTTGTCTTCCTATATAAACGGAGACTTTTGGTTTTATGGTCACGAGTGGGGAGGGGATGCAGAGGGCAGGAGCAGGGAGGAGCATGTTCCCTTCAGTATCCAGCCCCCGCACCCTTCCCCACCTGGGAAAAACACAGCCTTTGTTCTTAGGTGTCATCAGCTTATTAAAATAGCCATGCAAAGTGACACAGATGCTCCTGCCCTGTAGCCGAGACTGTCACCAGTTTGGCAGAATGGTCCATACTGCCCAGCAGAGTGTCCCCAGCTGTTCAAACCCCAGGGAAGAACACAGGGGTAGAGAAGAAGAAAATCAACACGTACTTCCGAACTTACTGTTTATTAATATACGTTTACAACCTTGTCTTTTCCCAAAGCTGCTTTTTTGTGCTTTATATCTCATGCAAGCTCGAGCATCATTTTCTAGTGTCTTTTCAGCATCACAACATTCAAATTTATTCTAAACAAAGTGCATGCTCCGTGTTACGTTTGCATTTGAAATGGAGGAGCTAAGCTTAGCAAATGTACCTTTATTTACTAATAAGGTAGAGTCTGGACACTATTCTTTACTCAAACAAAAAAATCCATTCTGTAAGTAAATGATTACTGACTACGCACTCTTCCTCAGGCCAAACTGATGGCCTCCGCAAGGAGGAAGGTGACCACAGTCAGCGTCATCCGATAGAGGACAGTGACGGGAGAGGTAGGCCAAGAAATGCACACGTGGCACCACTGTGCTGGGCCCTGGGATACACACTCGGACTGGCAAAATACTAGTTTGAGTAGTTGTGCCTTCCTTGAACCGCCTTGGCATGTGTGGTTGGCACGGGGGTTCCGGACTAGTGGTGCAAAGATGGGACCACAAGGACCACTGGGGAAGGGGGCGTAGAAGGACGGCCACACCTCTGCCCTCGGACTCTTCAACCCACAATGACACACACCCACGGTGAGTTTTTAAGTTGCAGAAGGCTTTGGTACAGGAAAGGAACTCACGCTACGAATTTGGGTTAAGACTGCATCGAATTGTGGGTATAGCCCTGACGATGGTGATGGTTGTGGAGGTGGTCAGGAGGGTGGTGATGATGAAGGTGAAGATGAGGAAGAAGAAAACAGCAATGACAAGGAGGATGATGACAGCCCTGCTAATTACAGTGCTGACAATGTCAAAGAACGGTGGTGGTGACAACAAGCATCGGAGGACTCACTGTCATTATCTCCCAGTGGCCTCTCTTTGGGAGGAGACTGAGATAATTGAAAGTCTGGGAGGAGAGGAGGGAACAAAGTGTCTGGCTCCTCAGGGCCTCAGATCGGAGCGTGCCCGCTGCCCGCTGCATGCCGGGAGTGAAACTGTCAAGATGAAGGGCTTCGCTGTTTCAGTAGCATTCCCGCTGCCTGAATACAAACAGCCCCGGGCACTGGTCCAGCAGAGGAGGCCACAGCTGCCAACCGTCCCCAGCTGCAGGCCCCCCCGGGCTGCTTTAGGGGACAAAGGCCATCCTGCCCTGAACAGATTCCAAAGGCAGGAGCCTGGAAATGGAATTCCAGGTCCAAGAAATGTCGGACCATCCCTCTGTGTGCAGGTCACAGAGCCCAGCTGGAGGGCGTCAGGACAAGGACTTGGGTGCCCTGACTCCCAGGCCTGTGCTCTTTGCAGGTACAGACACGGTCCTGGTACTATTGTCACCAGGCAGTAGTGCCGCGTGCAAAGGGGGGTGGGGCTCGTGTGGCCCCTTGGTCCCATCTGCAGATGGACTGGCAGACCTGCTGACAGAAGCTGGGGGAGCCTCCGTCATTAGCAGCCGCGGTCAGTGCCCCCACTAGACGGCAGCGATGCCAGGGTGAGCCAAGACAGGTGCTCGTGGCCGTGCTGGCTTAGAACGCTGCTTGGTTGACTGAGGGGGAGGGGAGGATGGAGGAAACAGCAAAAACAAAAATATGGCTTCTCTAAAGCATGTTACCAAGGATAGCACAGTGAAAACATGAGATGTCAGTGCCGACTCACCCGACCCTCCTGCATTCCTTTATCCAGTGGCAGCTTATTCAGCCCTCGGCATGCACCAGGCGCTCTTGGAGGCACAGGGAACACTGCAGGGGACAAAACAGACGAAGCTCTGTGCTCATGGGCCTCACAGGCTACTGGAATGAGACCATCATGAGTAAATGCGTTTCCACCATGCTGAGTGGGGAGAGTGCTCTACAGGGAGCTGGAGAAAGGCAAAGACAGACACAGACAGGGCCCCAGGGGCAGGGACAGCCATCCCAGGAAGTTACAGGGAAGCAGAGACCTGGGGTCTGAGGAGGGCCCGAGGGGCACAGGGACAGGCCGGTGAGCAGGCCAGTGTGGCTGTGCGTGATGTTCTAGACAAGCAAACAGGATGTTCAAGGAGTTCATCTTTAAAACCATACACAGTGACAGGCACACATTCCCTGGACCGATTTGATTGCTCTGCAATCCAATTGCCCTAAATACAGCCTCACAGACTGAGCGGCAGAAGAGGGCGGGCGGGATGGGGGGAACACAACTGTTTCCTAGTAGATACCCCCGGCTGGTAGGCGGATGGGAGGAAGCGGAAATGAGAGCAGAAATGCACCTCTAATCCCTGCAGGCGACACCCCACGCAGGTGAGAGCTGCCGCGGGGCACGTGCCAGGCTGGGGCCAGCTGTGGCGGAAAGGCGCAGTGCCTGCAATTAGCCTCCAGTCCCATAGTTAATTGTGTAATATTATGGTCAGCAGGGTGCGACGCCCTGTGCGGGCACCTGACAGGTGTTAGAGATGCTGCAAAGACTTGGCATTCCCGCACCGACGGCTGTGTGTATGGCAGGCACGAATGCCGTTTCCCGCGCTCGGCTGGAATTGGAGATGAATAGCCCAGTCTAGCTAGAGCCTGACTCACTTGGCAGGAGGAAGGCAGAACAGCACAAATCTTGACTGAACAGTGGTACGCTCTGCATCATTAATAATTCTGAGGACATGAAAGCTACCTTCCTAGGACCACAGAGAAGATTTACTTTTCTATGAATCTCTGAGAAACCAAATATATGGGATTTTGCTTTAAAAAGTTAGATTGTGCTCGTAGGCTATGCTGTTCAAATTATAAATTGGTCTCAGATGTTGGACCAAGTTGTTTATTCAGAATCTTAGGACATACACATTGGAAAAAGAAAACTCATGCATCCTCTCTCGGAAACTGCTTGCCACCGATGTGTGTCTAAATGGGAAAAAAATTGATCACGTGCCCAGAAGAATAGGTTTCTGCCCATGGGCCCCAGTCATTATGCGGCTCTGGAGTGGGGGTGCTCCTGGCTGCACCCAAGGAGGGCACAGCTCTCTGGAGAGCTCACACAGAAAAATCGCAAACTGCCTGCCGTTTAATCGGGACCCGAGTTATAGATGTGAAGAGTTCAGCTAGTGATTGGACAACATGTTCACAGCTATATCATATACTGCAATTATGTATTGTCATCATAAAACTTCTGAGAACAATTTAATAGTTAATAACTTCCTAATTATAGGATATGAGTAATCTGCACTCTTAAAGCAGCCTGCATTCAGGCAGAAGAACCATGAGGTGCTTTCAACAAGAAAGCGTGCCATGTATTCAGGCACCTAGGGAGAAATTTCAGAAGTGATGATGTGCCCCCTTACCATGCAAGGCAGTGGATTTTTATTCTTCTTGAAACCAAAGGGTCACTCTAGGAGTCCTGCTGTTCCTGTGGGTTCCCTCGTCCAGGGGATCCTCAGGGGTGGCGCAGTCCCGAAGGGCAGCTGCGTGGATTATGGGTGGAAATTTCTTGTTGCAGTAGCGTTGCACCGGAACTCAGCCATTCTCATTATGCCCACATGCAAATGCTGTTTCTAGCACTGCGTGACAGATCACGGGAGTGTGTGAAAGGGGCAGTCCACATCCCTCGCTAGACTCAAGGTCCTTCAAGGTAGGGAAAATGTCTTATTCTTGGGCCCTCAGTTTCTTGCCACCCTCTGTTGGCAAATAAATACTTGGTGAATGAATGAATGAATGAATAAAAGGAAGTGAGTCACTTAGTTATTAAATAGCTTCCCCTTCAGTAGCAATAATGATCCTTCTCACCCTAAATCATCTAGAGCCAGAAGCTCTTTACGACATTGAATTCCTGCAGTGTTTGCACCCTCTTTGATTCTTTGACATTTAATCATATCCACTTTTGCATTTTTATTCAGCTCCCTTAATATACATATTGAATTCTCAACTTTGAGGAATACAACGCATTGCTTTTGCTGTCCCCTCTGCCCTCGCCCCATACCACCTACCACAGCATGGAACTCACGGTGAATTATCAAGAACACTGAGGTGGCTTTGTGGCTTTCAGACAGGACCAGATTCAGATGGAGACCCTGCCTGGACACCAGCCCTTCCCTGTCTTTGGATGGACCCCCTGAATAGACACACACACCTGCGGGTTGTTCAGACAGGGCTCCCCGGCCCCGGTCAGTGGGTGGGGTGTTTATCAGGGCATAGCATTTGTATTTCGATGGAATTTGTGGATTTTTAACCCCGATTATATGATTGATGTTTGTATTTGATGTTGATGAATTTAAAAACAGCCACGTAAGGTGAAATGTTACTAAAGCACACGTGGATTAAGTACGTCAGCGTCGCCCTGCTCTGTTCTCCTTGCTTCCTCCCCTGCTCAGCTCCTCCCCCTCCAGCTTCCCTCTTGTCTCAGTAGCTGCTTCCTCTTCCTGCACCTGCCTTGCTCTTTCTGCCCCTCATGCTTCCTTTCCACAGTCCCCAAGCCCAGCCGTGCTACAGGGAAAGCATCCTGGCTTCGGAACTAGGAAAACAGGTGCCGAGGTCCCCTGCCTGGCTGCTTTCTGGCTTGACCTTGAGGAAGTTATTGGAAGTCTCTGGGCTTCCATTTACCACCTATAAAGGGAGTGAGTTAAAGCCTTGATTAAAGACCACCCATTCCAGGATTGTGCACTATTAATATACACAATTTTCATAAATGTGAGTCATAATACTTGTGCTAGCTAAAGCTGTTCTTTTTCCCACTGTTCTAGTGAGCTGAAATAAATCTCTCTTAGGCGGTGCCTTCCACAGTCTCGTGCAGGAGGTGGAATAACACCACCGCTCGTTTGCCAGAGTGCGAGAGCCCTTGTCTTCTCTCCATTCGTTTGGTGCAGGGGAGAGCAAGGCAGGCAGAGGAGGCCGTGCTGTACTTTCCTTTAACATATTATGCCTAATAGGTTCTGACATCTGAGTGGAGTTTGCACTTTGAAGCATTTTTCTTTGCACATAAAAAACTCGTATCTCACATTTAGAACAGTGCAGTACTTACTTTTTCCAGGATCAGGTATTCATTTTAGTCATGAAAACGAAAAGGGCATTTGACCCAAATTACAAAAACTACTGAGGTAAAACTGTTCCATTTTTTCTGCACACTTTCACTGAAAAATGCCCTGAGTATCTCCTGCTGGCTGAGCGCTGGGCTGGGTGCTCCGAGAGGCGGGAGGGACAGGAGATGACTCCACCTGCCAGGAATGTGTTTCCTAGCTGACCGCTGCCCTCGCTGCTGCTGACTCCGGTGATATTGCAGCACAATTTTGAGCAAACCTTAAAGGATGTCCACGATGTCTTTGTATCCACTGTGTATGAAGGTGTTAGGCAATGGTGTCAAGGCAATGGGAAGCAAGAGAAAAGTGAGATTTATGGGGGAAACTTAAAAAAAAAATGGATATTGAGCTGGGCCTTGAAGCAAGAGTGCATTGGAGGAAACATTGGAGAAACAGTGTCAACACACAAGAATTTGCTATTTGGAAAGATGTCCTGAGAATGAAAAGTCCTAAATGCCCATCTGAATCTTAACTACGGTAAGTAAGATCTGAACAACGGTAGGACAATTATAGCGCCTTGCTCTATTTGACAAAATTCATTTCTTCAGAGTTCTGGAGGGAATTTTTTATAGGTCCATTTGTTTTATTTTAGGAAATTTTAAAACACGAGGTAGAAAGAAGGGTATGAATAAAGTATTCCTAAAGTTATTAGCTAATAAAAGTGGCTAATGTCACTATAAGGTGATTATCTAATAAACTGCCTCACTGTCACTAAATGCTAAAAGCAGCCGAAGACATCTCAGTACTTGGAGGCAGAGGGAAGGACGTGCAAAGAGACCTCGGAGGAGGAAGATCAGGGCCTCTTCCAGGCCCTGAAAGCTGGTGTGATTTGAGCACAGTGAGACAGACAGACAGATGGAGAGAGACAGAGACAGAGGGAGAAGAAAGAGAGTCAGAGAGACAGAAAAGGAAGGGGGAGGAAGACAGGAAGAGAGCGGGACTGGGGGGGAGAAGGGGAGGGGAGAGGCAACAGAAGCCTGACTGTGTGCTGGCACCTCATGGCTGGGCACCTAATGAGGTAGAACTTGCAGAGTGTTTTCCTTGCTAGGGTTGTCGTAACAAAGTACCACAGACTCGATTGTGTAAGGTTTTTGGATGGCTGGCAGTCGACGATGGGTTTGAGACCCCTTCGGTGTGTAGGTGACATGGGGAACTGAGGTCGAGAAGGGAAAGAGGACAGATCCTTGAGCTTGATAAGGATGGGGGTGTGATGAGAGGCAACGGTGGGAGTGGAGGTGTCCCACACTCGGGGGTCCACTTCCTGAGCAGGCAGCGGGAGTGGAGGGGAGTCGCCTTGGCCAGCAGATGTAGCAGGTAGTAAAGAGCGGTAGCAGGGAGGCGGGTCCTGAAGAGAAGTTATTTCGCCCTGCTCTGTTCTCCTTGCTTCCTCCCCTGCTCCGCTCCTCCCCCTCCATCTTCCCTGCCTCTTGTCTCGGTAGCTTCTTCCTCTTCCTGCACCTGCCTTGCTCTTTCGGCCCCTCTTGCTTCCTTTCCACAGTCCCCAAGCCCTATCTCGGCTAGCAAGTCGTGCCCCAAAAGGGGAGTGGGACATGTAGGTATAATAAGGAAAGAGTGAGTGATGGGGCGTTGTTCAAGCCAGCATGTCACCGGCCCAGTTGTGCGAAGAAAGGACGAGCGGCCATCAGTCGCCATGACAGAGACCTGGGAAGGATAAGTGGGGCCAGAGAAAGCGGAGAGGACAGAGTAGGTAGCCCCCGTGTCGACCAAAAAGGGCACTGTCTTACTCGCTACCTTGATTTTTACCCTGGACTCGGCAAGGGTGATCAGGGTCGTTGAGTCGGAGTCCCGTCAGTCTTTGGCAGCCAAGCCCAACATTGCCATTGGCAGGTCTAGGGGTGGAAGGGCTGACCCTCCGGACCCTGGGCCGGAGGGGCAGTCACTTTTCCAGTGTCCCTCTTGACCGCATGCCGGACATGGCTTAGTGGGCGGCCGTGGCTGCGGGCAGCGTTTGGCCCAGTGGCCCTCTTTGCCTCACTTGAAGCACTTTCCAGGAGGGGTGGCCCCAGAGGGTCCAGCCAGTGTCGCAGGTCTTCTCGAACCACCGAACCCTGCCGATCGCACAGCTGCAACCAAGGCCTGGGCCTGCAAGTGAGCCTTCTGGCAAGCGCGGGCTTCCTTTTGGACCTCTGCCTGTTTGTCACAAGAACTGAAAACTTCAAATGCCATGTTTCCAGGTCACCAAGTGGGATCTGAGGGCCTTGATCTGCCTTTTTGAGCTTTTTTTGGATATCAGAAGAGGACTGAGTGATAAAGTAGGTTTCCAGGACCGTGCCCCCAGCCACCAAGGTGGGGTCTAGGCGGGTGTATTGGACAAGGGCATCGACGAGGCGACTCAGAAAGGTGGCCGGGTTTTCATCTGCCCTCTGAGTGACCTCGCTCAGTGTGTCATAGTTGACTGCACGATGGGCGGCGCACTGCAGCATGCGGTCCCGCCACCTCCTGCCTTTCTGTCCTGCCTGGGTATCTGGCTGATAATCCCGTTCCGGGTCATGTTGGGGAACAGCATCCACACCTGGCAGCATGGTGCAATCAGTGAGGTGGACCTGGTCGGCATGGCCCTGAACCGCCGCCCAGACCCGTTTCTTTTTATCAGTAGTGAGGGTGGAAGATAGGGTAACAAAGATTGTGTCAAGTGAGGTCGTAGGCCTGAGTAAGATACCAGAATTTTTGGTGTAAGCGGAAGGGTCATTTGAAAACATCCCCAACCGCTTTTTAATTTGGGAGAGGTCAGAAAGGGAAAAGGGGACACGTACCCATATAACGCCCTCGGCCCGGCCACTTCACGCAGCGCAGCGGGCAGATGAGAGGACGATAGGAGGGGAGTGTGTGAGAGCGGGTGTGATGGCTGATAGGAGACCGCAGGGGGGACTGGGGGAATGGAGCGGAGGGTTGGGCAGAAGGCTCGGGCTCGGGCGGAGAGTGACCAGAGTAAGGCAGGGGTCTAACGGGAGTCTGAGAAGGCCGAGGTGGAGGCTGCTGGAGAGAGGTCTGAGAGGCGTGGCGGGGAGGGATCTGGAGCGCGGAGAGTTGCGAGCCAGGAGGACCTGCGCAGGGCTACAGGTCTGCCGGAGGGAGGGGCGGGAGCGCAAGTAGAAGGAAGCCCGGAGGGTGCAGATAGCCCGGATATGGCGGGCCGTGTAGGGGAGACCTCAGGGAGTTAAGGGAAACGGAGCTGAGGAGGCATCTGGAGAGACAGGAAGAGACGGTGCCGGGCGATGAGAGGGCGATGTCAGGGAGAAAGAGAGAGAAAAAAATAGATAACGGGAGCGCGAACAGAAAAAGGCTTGGACATAAGGAATTTCGGACCACTTGCCACTTCTGTGGCAGAAGTTGTCGAGGTCTTGTAAGACATTGAAATCGAAAGTCCCGTTTGTAGGCTACTGGGAGCCATTGTCCAATTTATACATCGGCCAGGCAGTATTGCAGTAAAAATGAGGCACTTGGGCCGGATATCGGGCCTGAGGCCTAGGACAGTCAGGTTAGCCAGGGGACAGCCCAGGGGAGTCTCCCGCGGAATTTTGGAGGATTGGCTGCCCATGATGTCTCAGTTCAAGCAGACGGGAAAGGCGACAAAAGCCAGGGGGACGTCTCCACCGAGGCAGATTTGCCCAGACGGGAAAAGGGAACAAGAGAGTCTCAGGCATCCCCAAGGGTCTCCAGTCCTGGGGTCAGGAGGATGTCTGACGTGGAACCACAAATTTAAATGGAAGGAATGGAAGGAACAGCCTTGTTCCAGCCAAACGGCCTTGAGCTGAGGCAACACAGGGTGACTTACCCACGCCGAGAGAATCAGGGACCTGGGGCATGTGGCCGAAGAGCCTTGTCCGGAGGGTCCGTGGAAGAGGGGGGATGCCGCCCCGAGACCACGGTCCTGGCGGCGCCACTCACCCCTCCCTGGTTTTAGCACCAAATGTAAGGTTTCTGGATGGTCGGCGCCAGAGAAAGAAAGACAAGCAGAGTGAAAAGGGCAAGCGATGAGGCTTTATCGGGGGAAGGGGAAAAAGCGCTCCCCGGCGAGGTTCACGGGTCCCGAGAGGTGGAGCCCGAGAAGTCACACCGCCCGAGAGTTTTGAGGGGACTTATATATGTTTTAGAGTTGGGGGATGGGGGTTTTCTGGGGCAAAGAATTTTGGCGTGAAAAGTGGGAGTTCTTTGTTGCAGTTTTAGGATGGGTGTCGAGAAGTAGGAGGGGCCGATGGTATTTGTGGGCCCCAGGGTCTGAAACTTTTTTAACTCAGCTGAGCCTGGCAGTTGTTTGTGGGCTTCTCTTTTTTTCTTTAGGGAGGGGAAGGGTGCCCACCACCAGCCTTACAAATTGCTTAATAAAACCTTATTCTCTCACATTTTTGGAGGCTAGAAGTCAGAGGTCAAGGTGTCAGCAGGGTGGGTTCCTTCCGAGGCTATGAGTGAGAACTGGGGAGAATCGGTTCCAGCTCCTCTCCTCCTGTCGGGTGGCTTGCTGGCACAAACCCTGGTGCGTGGAAGCATCACCCCAATCTTTGCCTTCATCTTTACATGATGTCCTCTGTGTGTGTGTGTGTGTGTGTGTGTGTGTGTGTGTGTGTCTGTATGTCTGTGTCTGCATGTCTGTCCAAATCTTCCCATTTCATAAGGACACCAGTCATGTTGGGTTAGGGCCCACCCCAGTGACCTAATTTTACCTTGATCACCTCTGTACAGACCCTACCTCCAAATAAGGTCACATTCTGGAGTCCTGGGGGTTAAGATTCCAACATATCTTTTTGAGGGAGACACAATTCAACCCATAGCTAATAGTTAAGAGAAATAGAAAACTTGGCAATTGTGCTATTCAGGCTTCTATTAAAACAGTGAGACACTTGTTTACTAAATGGGGGCTGAACGAGAGGCCAGTATTGTCTGTTGATGTGTGAAGCTGTGCTCGCGTGTCAGGGGGAGGGAAACTTGCCCTCCCCCCGAAAGTTCACTAAGAGATCGACTCACAATTAAGGCAGATTAGTAAGAGAGAGGTTTGTTTACCATGTGCATGGGATAATCACAGAGTGATCACCCACATCCCAGTGAAGTTCAGGTGTTTTTATGCCTGTCTTTTGGGAGGGGAGGGGATGAGGCATACAGGTCATTCTGTTTAGGGGTGACAGTGGTGCTAGGGAGGACAGATGGATGGGGGAACAGATTGACTTGTAAATGAGTCCCTGCAAATTAAATGAACCCGAGGGACAGGTGTTATATTTAAATGGTTTGGGCCGGGCCAGTACATTCTTGATCTCTTTTCCTGCAATATACTGAGATAACAGGGAGAGGATTTTTGATCGGGTCAGACTGGTTTATGCCAGTAGAGGAAAGCCCCTTCTGAAGCTTTTTGATCTCCAAGGGCCTGGAGTTCAAAATACTCTTTATACCCAGGAATGCTATTTTGGGGTGAAATTTCCTGAGCTCCTTCACATTTCACAAGCACATTTAAATCTTAAGTCTTGATTTGCATACCAAGAAGCACAGACAAATCAACACTTCATAAGGTTAAAAAACCACTTCAGAAGGTAACAAAAGAAAACTACCAGCTGAAGCAATCTAACACTGAACTTCTAGGTGTAACCTATGCAGAGCAAAAGTTCTTTCCAGGTTAGGCGTTTGTCGCAGACTGCCCTTGGCCGTGGTGCAGGTCCCAGATGCGATGGGCTCTGAGCTGCCAAATCGTCGCTCAGTTTCCAGCTGCCAGCCCGAGTTTGTTGATGTCACTGATTCCAGCAACAAAACACTGGTGCATGAAATTAACAACCTTATAAATAGATTACAGCAACTCCGTTAGACAAAGGCTGCACTTACCCTCTGGAAACCATTGAACACAATTCCAGTAAAAGGCTTGCCAAATACCTCTTTGTAATTCAAGGAGGCTGACAACAGATGATACGCACTGCCTCCATCTCTGTGTCCTGGAGCGCAGCTCGGCTGTGACTGCGAGTAGCCAGGCCAACCTGTATGTGTCGGCGAGCGAGGGAGGATGCTCGGGGAACTCTGTAGCCTCGCTGTTTGTTTGTGTTTTCATGGCACTTTATGTCCGTGTTGATCTTAATTTTATAAACTCCTATTTGGTACGTCCATCCTTAGGGACCTTACCGTGAAACCACCACCTCCACTGCTGATGATTAGTGTTGCCGTGAGCCCTGGAACCAAGGGCCGAGTGGCGTAGGTGCTCTGGCAACAGCTCACCATTGCCTTTGGGAGGGACCCTGCAGCAGTGGCTTTGGGCTCCCCTAGTGGCAGAGCTGGACGACAGCTGTACTTTCTTTCGGGGATAAATCCTGTGCATGTGCCTGGTGTGGACTTGGCCGCCAGCTCTTCACATGGCGATGCGTACTTGCAAGTAAGTCCCACCCAAGTACGCAAAAGAGCAGACGGATGCTTCCAGAGAGAGCTCTGTCTGCCCTCTCCATAGAGTAGAATCAAGGGCAGAGGAAGGCCCCACGGTGGGTACAGAGGGCAGTGCCACAGTCTGGCCAAGGACTGCCATACCGTCGTGAAGTTATAAAGTGCTTTCATGTTGTTTACCTCTTCTATTTCAAAAAACAACCACAGGAAGTTGACAGGGTGGAAGATAATGCCCTCGTTTTATTTATATGTGAGGAAACGTGGCTCCGGTGGTGAAGGGAGAATTTGTGGCAGAGCTAAGGCAAGAACTTCGTTTCCTTTCTCAGCCAAGGCCCTTGCTCCAGCGTGGGCCTCTAAGACCCGGCCCCGATCCCTCCTCGCATGCTGGGCGCACACAGAGTCAAGGGTTGAATCTGGGCCAGACGGGTTCTCTTCAGTCCCTCGTGTTTCGGCGAACGTTCATCTGTGTCGTGACACTTCAGCGTCACTCTGCTCTATGAGGTCAAACGTTTTCTTTGTAAAACTATCTCATGATGGGCCTACTCCCAACGAAAGCTGTTCAGCCGCTGGAGACTGACTCCAATTCACCAGCTCTTTTGGGAAATGTAAACTTTAGGCAATCTTCCTAAGTTTCAAGGAAGCACAGTTTTTCCACAGACGGGAGGGGGTTGGGGGGAGGCAGAGCTCAGGTGGTGATGCGCCACCCGGTTCCTAACAGGCCACGGACTGCTACCAGGCCATGGCTCGGGGGTTGGGACCGCAGTTGTAGGTAACATAGAGTTAGGTCTTGCTTTTTTTTTTTTTTTTTTCCTATTTGACAATCTCTGCCCTTTAAACAGAAGGTTTAGATATGGCCCCTGAGCCAAATTTAGCTCACTGCCAGTTCTTTTAAATAAAGTTTTATTAGAAAACATCTATGAGCCTTTGGTACTGTCTAAGGCTATCTTTGTACTACTAAAGTAGTTTCAATAAAGACTTATGAGCTGCAAAACCTAAAGCATTTGTTATCTGTCCCTTTAAGGAAAATATTTACTGACGCATGGTTTAAACCATTGTATTTTATATATTCATATTACGTTTGATGTAATTATCAACAGGATCTGGTTTAAATCTACCATTCGCTATTTGTGTTTCTATGCATCCCATCTGATTTTTGGTTCAATTTTTCCTGTCCTGTTTTGGTTACTTGAGTTTCTTGTTATTCCATTTTATTTTCACTCTTGAATTAACAAGCCCTTTTTTTTTGCTTTTCAATGGCTGCTCTGTGTTTATAATGAACATCTTTAACTTGTCACAGTTTATCTTCAAATGACACAGCACTCAAGACAGCGTGTACGAGCTTACAGCGACACCCTTCCGCCCCGTCGCCCTTGCTGATGTTTGGCTGTGCATTTCATTTCCACGTGTGCTTAAATCCTATAATACATTTGCATTATTTTCAGTTGAGGAAATCAACTATCTTTAAAATAAGAAAAAATAGCCTTGGGCCAGGCACGGTGGCTCACGCCTGTAATCCTAGCTCTCTGGGAGGCCGAGGTGGGTGGATTGTTTGAGCTCAGGAGTTCGAAACCAGCTGAGCAAGAGCGAGACCCCGTCTCCACTAAAATTAGAAAGAAATTAATTGGACAACTAAAAATATATAGAAAAAATTAGCTGGGCGTGGTGGCGCACGCCTGTAGTCCCAGCTACTCGGGAGGCTGAGGCAGGAGGATCACTTGAGCCCAGGAGTCTGAGGTTGCTGTGAGCTAGGCTGACACCACGGCACGCACTCTAGCCCGGGCAAAAGAGCGGGACTCTGTCTCAAAAAAAAAAAAGAAAAAAGAAAAAACAGCTTTGTATTTATAGACCTGTTTCTTAGTTCTTAATCCTTCTGTATAGATACAAATGTCCTCTGGCTTCTTTTTCTTTCTGCCTGAAGAACAACTTCTAACATTGCATTGCTGGTCTGCTGGCAGGGAATTCTCTCAGCTCTTGTTATCTGAAGAATTTTTTATTTCACTTTCATTTTCTAAAGTTGTTTTTGCTGGGTGAAGGATTCTAGATTGATAGATTATTTTTTCTTCCCGGACTTAACTGTGTCATTTCCTTGTTTCTGAGGAGGACTCTGTCACCATTCCTGTCTTTGTTCCCCTGCACACGTGTTTTCTTCCTCTCTGGATGCATTCAAGATTTTAACTTTATCTTTAATTTTCAGCAGTTTGAATATTGTGTGCATAGATGTAATGGACGTAATCAACTTGTTTGGGGTTCTGTGAATTTTGAGGATCTATTGTTAGCCACCTTCTATTCGGCCGTTATCTCTTCACAGAGTTCTTATGTCCCAGTCTCTCATTTCTCCCTCTGGGTCTACGCTGATACGCATCTTGGATCATTTATATTGTTCCAAGCCTCTGGATGCTCTGTTCCATTTTTATTTTTACTTCTTAAGATCTTTTTTCATCAATATGATGCTAAGAAAGAAAAGTCAGACACAAAAGAATAAAACTGTAATGGTTCCATTTATACAAGTCAGCAACGCTCCAACTAATCTGTGGAGATAAAGTCAGGATGGGCTATCGGGTTAGAGAAGAGTAATCATTTCTTAGTTTTTGATGAAATTATATTTCTTGATTTATACAGTTTTCACACGAGCTGTAAATTCATCGAACTGTGTACATGATTTGTATACTTCTTCTGGATGTGTTAATCTTCTAATTAAAGTTTATTTTTAAAATGAAAAACAGTCTCCTATGGGTTCTTCTTCTAAAGATTATGAATTTTGTTTAGGTCTATAATCTTTCTGGAATTTATTTTTATTTATGTTGTGAAGAAAGAATCTAACTTTATTTTTCTCCTGAAGTTGATGAACATCAACTTTTCATCATGATTCATTAAATTGTCCCATCATGTCCTGGTGGTTTTTATTGCATTAATAACCATGTAGATGCCATGTACACGTGATCCATTTCTTGTTTTTCTCTTCTGTTTATCTGTCCTTACGCAACACCAAACTTTTCAAGTACTCTAGCTTTATGATCAGTTTTTGTACCTGATATGCTGAGTCCTTTCTTCTAATTCTTCTCTTTAAAAATTGCATTGGCTATTGTTTGCCCATTACTCTTCCATATGAATCTGGAATAATCTTTTAAATTTTATTAAAATTGCTATTGGTATTTTTATTGAAATTATATTGAATTGAATATTAATTTGGGGACAATTGACAACTTCACAATATTAAATTATTGAATATTGAATTATCCCATCCTGGAGTATGGTATATAGCATAAATAGGTAGGTCTTCTTTTAAGTCTTCCAATAAAATGTTATAATACTCACCATAAAGATCTCAAATATACTTTAGAATAATTATTTCTGTATAATTTTTAAATAGTATAAATTCTCTATTTTTAATCACTGATTGTTATCAGGGAATGGAAATGCTAATGACTATTTATTTATTTATTTAGAGGTGGGATCTCTCTCCATCACCCAGGCTGGAGTGCAGTGGCATATCATACCTCACTGTAGCCCCCAACTCGTAGGTTAAAGCAGTCCTCCTGCCTCAGCCTCCTGAGTATCTGTAACTACAGGTATGAGCCACCACACTCAGATAATTTTTTAAATTTTTTGTAGAGATGGGGTCTTACGATATTGCCCAGGCTGGCTCTGAACTCCTAGCCTCAAGCAATCCTCCTGCCTCAGCCTCCCAAAAGTGCTGGGATTACAGGTGTGAGCCACCACACCTGGCCCTGCTAACGACTCTTCAATATGAATCTTATATATAGTGAAGTTACCAGTTTAATTGTTAAGTTCCAATGGTTGGATTCTCTTGGATATTTTTTATAGACATTTGAAATAGATGACTATTTCATTTCTCCCTTACCTTACACATCTTTTTGTTTGTTTACTGCCTCAGCTACTATT
Source organism: Avahi laniger (assembly GCA_963575035.1). Taxonomy (NCBI): domain Eukaryota; kingdom Metazoa; phylum Chordata; class Mammalia; order Primates; family Indriidae; genus Avahi; species Avahi laniger. The sequence goes on along the minus strand of CAUYSK010027054.1, from coordinate 28,605 downwards.
TTCAGTCCGTTGCATGATGCCATGCACTTTAATCATCTTCTTGATTTAAAATGAATATTTTTATCTTCTTATTTCTAAACCTGAGTTTATATGCTTTTGAACCTGTTCTTTCAAAGATTAATAAAGTCCTTTGTCCCTAGCTTTAATTTTGTTTGTATTTTGAATTATAAATATGTGTTGTATTTTCAAGGTATTTATTTTTTTGTGCATATAGAGGTAATCATGCTTCTTTTTGTTTAAGCTATTACTATAATGACTTACCTAAATAAAATGTCTAGATATGTGCTAGATATGTTTTAAGGTCTTCATATTTTTTATTATTATTTTACTTAATCAGTTATATAAGCAAGGGGGCATCTGTTCCACCTGAGCTTGATACTCTTATGATTCATTAGTTCCTCTTAAGCTACTGTTTCAGTTCCTATAATGGTTGTAGTTCTATTCAAGTATATTTCTTCCTGAGTCAATTCTAGTATCTGTTTAGAAAATTACCAATTGCATTTAAGTTTTCAAAATTATTTTACTAAAGTTGTTCATATGTTTTCATAGATTTCTAATGTAGTTGTACCCTGTGTTTTATTCTTAATATTGCTTGTCCCTTTTCTGTTTTGATATTAATCAATTTTGATATAATTTTGTATATTTGTATTATTTTCAGAGACCTATGCTTTGGTTTTTATGTTCTCTTTTCATCTTTGTTTTATCCCTCATTAATTCCTGCTCTTATATTGTTTCCTTCCTTCTGTTATCTTTAAATTTACTCTAATTTTTAATTTTTGAGATAAAATTATCACATAATTTCAATCTTTTCTTATTTCTATGAGAAAATGGGTGTGAATTTTCCTCTGTTACTTTAGCTCCATCTCTGAGTCTTAATATGGGCTGCCTTATTGCATTCAATGCTAAATATTTCATATTTTGAATTATAATTTTTTACTCACGTTTATTCAGTTTCCAAATATATGTGTGCATTACCCTTTTAAGGAAAAGGATACTGATTTTTTAGTAAATTAGAAATTTTCCTGATTTATTAGAATGCAATCAAGAGTGTACTCTGAGAAAAATTTTAGGTATACATTTGTGATTTTTTGAGTCTGCTACTTGAACAATTTTTATAACAAGGATGAATTTATAACTGTTGAATTAGGACCTACAGTTGTTCCCTAGCTTATTAGTTATATTGTTGAAATATTCTCTGTCCTTACTACATTTTAGTCTCTTATATCTGTCAGTTTTTGAGAGCAGCGCATTAAGATTCTTGAAATCTGTGCACTTTGCTTTATGTATTATGCGGCCATGTTGTTAAATGCCTACAAGTTAAGGATTGTTACAGCTTTTTAATCACTTATTTTTATCATTAACCAACTACTCTCTTTATCCCTAACAATGCGGTGGGTGTTTTTAATTTTTATTTTTTCCAAAGTCATGCTAGTCTGCTAATAGTATAATCGCACTACTTGTTTTGGTTATTTGCCTGGAATGTTTTTACCTAATCCTTATTAACACCTTTCTCGGTTCTTATGATTTAATTATATCTTTTCTGAATTGCATATGTTTTTAAACATCTAACTTTAAAGAATTTAATACCCATAAGTATTATGATTACAGTTAACCCTTGAAGAACACCAGTTTGAACTGTACAAATCCACTTATATATGGATTTTTTTTCAATAAATATATTGGAAATTTTGGGGGAGATTTGGGATAATTTGAGAAAAACCTCACAGATGAACCACATATCCTGAAAATATTGAAAAAATTAGGTATGTCATGAATACATAAAATATATGTATATAATAGTCTATTTCATTACTTACTACCATAAAATATATATAAGTCTATTACAAAGAGTTAAAATTTATCAAGATATGTACACGGCCACTCACAGACCATACATAGCACCATTCACAGTTAAGGAAAATGTAAACACATGTAGAGATGCTGTATTAAACTAAAACTGCTTAAATGTAACTATAGCACATGTGGTATTACTGTAATAATTTTGTAGTCACCTCCTGCTGCTATTGTGGTGAACTCAAGTATCACCAGTATCCACTTTGGCCGGGCGCGGTGGCTCACGCCTGTAATCCTAGCACTCTGGGAGGCCGAGGAGGGCGGATCGTTAGAGCTCAGGAGTTGGAGACCAGCCAGAGCAAGAGCAAGACTCTGTTTCTACTAAAAATGGAAAAAAAAAAAAAAAAGTTAGCCAGGCATGGTGACACATGCCTGTAGTCCCACCTACTCAGGAGGCTGAGGCAGGAGGATCACTTGAGCCCAGGAGTCTGAGGTTGCTGTGAGCTAGGCTAATGCCACAGCACTCTAGCCTGGGCAACACAGTGAGACTGTCTCAAAAAAAAAAAAAAAAAAAAGATGCCGTGTGGTGCTTGTCTTCTCCGTGTGAGCAGTTTCATCTCTCCAGTAAGTTGCATATCACAGTAAAAAGCGATCTTGTGAGGTTGTTGAGTATTTTTCACCACGTTTGGTTTAGTACCATAAACCTTGAATAACTCCATGGGACCCATGGAAAGTTCCAGTAGTGATGCTGGAAGTGCTCCCAAGAAGCAGAGAAAACTCAGGACGTTCCAAGAAAAAGTTAAATTGCTTGATATGTGCTGTGGATTGAAGGGCCGCCCACCCTTTCAGACAGATGGTCCACCCTGTAAACAGATCATGTAACTTATGGTGTCGATGAATACAGTACCGTAAATGCATTTTCTCCTCCTTATGATTTTCTTAATAACACTTTATTTTCTCGAACTTACTTTATTGTGAGAATACTATATATAATACATAGAACATACAAAATATGTGTTAATCAACTGTTTATATTATCAGTAAGGCTAGTAATAGTTAAATTTGCGGAGAGTCAAAAGTCATACGTGGATTTTCAACTGCCCACCCTCAACAGCACCCCTCACCTCCATGTTGTTCAAGGGTCAACTATGCTGATAAACCCGAACTATTCCTGAAATCACATTTTGTTTTTTCTACATACCAGACTTCTTCTTTGCTTCCCTTTTACGCTTTACTGCATTTTCTAGATTGACTGAATGTTCTTTATGCTCTTTCGCTCCCCATCGTCCCTGTACCCATGTCTTGTGTCATTCCTGGCAAGTGTTTTGATTCCGTCTAGTTTAACCCTCCCCACATCAGTCATCATGATCATCATCAATTAATACAGCTATTTAGTTCACCCACATAATTAGTAATTTCTTTGTTTATCATTGATAACTATGTCTCATGCTTAGGGATTCAGTCTCCTTTGGTGGTCATCTCAGGGAATATTTGGGACTGATAAGCTATCACAGTTCAGGTAGATAGAATTTTCTAGTCCCATTTTCAAGGAAAATTAATCCATGTGTGGATACTGGCTTTCTTAAGGGGTCTGAACTTTTAGATCCTAAGCGCTGTGAAGTCCCAGGGTCCTACCCTGCCCTATGAGGGCATTACAACCTCAGACTCCCACCCTAGCCCTATATTCAGGCCCGATACCCCAGTTAGCTGCTCAGGTTCACGCTGGAACTCAGTGTTCTCACTGTGAATTCTATCCTCATCTCTGGTATCTAGAGAGTTCCCTTAGCTCAAGCTTTATGCATTTGCAAGCAGTTTCATTATGTTACATCTATGTGTATGTAACGGGAGGGTGTTCTCTGTTAGCTTAATGTACCATAATGCGGAACCCAGTGCCGTCTCATTCCTCGCATTGTCTCTGCACGTGAGCCTGCTGCGTGACTGCCCTGTCTGCTGGCCCGCTCTTACTCGTTGTCAGAGTGTTTCCTAAAGAAGCCGTCACGTCTAAGAAGTCAGCTTACAAGTCAGTTCACTAAAGGGTTTACTTTGTAGACGTGTTCATCTTGATCTAAACTTAGTGCTCTTACTTGTTTATACAAGTTAATTTGTTTACTCTCCTGTATTTGTGATTTAGTGTTCTCCTGTATTCTCAAGCGCCTTCAGTGCATCTTCCGGTGTTTCCGTATCACTCACATATGCTCTCACACGTGCATGCCCATGTGCACAGGCACAAACACACATACTCTCACACACGTGTACACATACATGCACACAGGCACACATGCACATTCACACTCGCGTACACTTCCAGCATACAGTGGGACCGTCTGTTCGCGGTCACTACGGAACAGACATCCTTGTCCCATGGACGCATGTATGTGGCCTCTGCTGGTCTTACGACTTGGCCTTGCCTTCCCAAGTTATTCCTACTTTATCTCTCTGGTTCATTTTATGTGATTTCCATTCAGTCTATTTATAAGTTATGAATGCCTTTTCTGGAATTGATCTTTGCTTTCCATAGAGTCACTGGTTCCTTTTCATGGTGGAATTTTCCAGAAACCATTGCTGCTTTTGACATTCTCTTTGAAAAACAAAACATCTGCCTTGACCCTTGTCATCAACATCACATATAGCTGTAAAAACTCAAATCAACCCATCCATTCATTTGTGTTGTCTAATAAGTATCTGTTGAGTAAACATCGTGCTGAAGGTGGTGTGTTCAGTGCTGGGTATCCCCCGGTCAACAAGATGGACGGTCTCTGCACCCTGGAAGGGAGAGGAAGAAAGGAAAGTCCTGGCCTTAGCCTCTTGGGCACATGGTCCAACTGAAAAATTAAGACTTCTTTTAAATTCTGAGTATAAAATGAGTGATGCCAAGATTAACTGTTGCATTTTGGAGGTAACAAAAAGCACTGGGGGTCCACGTGGTTCCCAATGGCTTCACCTAACAGGTAGTCTTGATATTGAGTCTTGAAAAAGGCATGAAACTTATCTAGGTCAAACACATAGATGGGACAGCATTTCAGATGGGAGAAGGGAAGGAGTAAAGACCCTGAGGTGTCATGTGGGATCAATCACAGGGTGGTTCAACGTGAGGAGAGAGTGGAGAAGAGCTGGGCTGAAAATGGAGTCCCCTACCGCTTGGAGGCACCCACTTCTGACCATGAATTTCTTGCAGCAGATGTGTCCTATTTGAGTTCCGCAAAGTCACCTTGCTTCTGTGACCAGCATTTGATCTCTGGTATTGAGGTCTTGCATTAGTGCTGCAGCAGGTATTATACTGAAACCCAAGTAAAACCCATCCCACGTTATCTTTTATGTTATTCCTATGTCGTGATTTCTCTGTTTGCTTCCATTTGCCTTTTTGCTCTAAAAAATTCTTTTATGGTCTCTTTTTCTCAGAGTCCATGCTGATTTTCATGCATATAGCACATCCTTTCTTAGTTGAATCGCAGCGGCTTGTGTGGTGTTGGGCTTTTTCCTCCTGGATCGTAATTTCCAACTCCCAACCTCTCACCTCTCAACAGATTGGTGGTGAATCATCTTTCTTCGGTTCTTTCAGACTCTCAGTCTGAACGGAATTTTAAATCCAGCTGACCGGCCATTAAATTCATTTGCTGTGCGGAAGCATATCTGGTAACTTTCCTGAGATGAATTTGTGTCCATTATTACATTATAGATGGTTTCGTGCAGTCGACTACGCAGAGAGCCTAATGATAGCTGTGGTGGCCAAAACTATTTGTCACCTTATGACTTCCGACTCAGGTGTCTTGTAAATGTTGTTGCAGTGAATAGTTCTATCCTCCACCATGCCTGGATAAGGTGGAATCTTTTGATAGAAGACATGCATTAGCTCAGACAAATGATGTTGCTTTGTACACACAAACACACATCCCTTTCCCTCACTGGCTTGGGAGCTGGGTACGGGCAGAGAGTATCTTATTCATTTTATTATGTTCAATACCAAAAGGAATACTTTACACAAAATAGAGAGTCAGCAAATGTTTGTGGGACACAAACAAAAACATGCAAACAAACAAACAATACCTGGACCTCTTCGCATATCCATAAGAGATGAGAGGTGCTCCATCTTTTGGTTCTAGAAATGTTTTCTTCCTTTCCTCTCATAAACGTCCCAGAGAAGCTAATTTTTACTACTACTCAACCAGCCATTCTTTGCTAGTAGAGAGTGCCATTGTTTCTAGCAATGTTAGACTTCTGCTAACAGCACTGATACTTTATGTCATGTACGTTATTTGCTTTTTGAAATTAAGCTTTGTATATTAAGACAATTGGAGACTCACATGCAGTTGCAAGAACTAATACAAAGAGACTCATGTACTCTTTGCCCAGATCCCCTAATGGTAATATCTAGCAAAACTAGAGTACAGTATCACAAGCAGGACATTTGACAGCGATACCACCCACTGATCTTATTCAAAGTTTTCCATGTGTGTGAGAGTGTGTATTTAGTGCTGTGCAGTCTTATCATACATGCAGGTTCATGTGACACCACCTGCAGTGGTTCGAATGTGTCCCTGAAAAAGCACACGTTGGAAACTTACTCCCCAGTGCTGCAGTGTGGGGGGGTGGGGCTGACGGGAGGCGTTTGGGTCATAAGGGCAGAGCCTCCCGAATGGATTAATGGCAGTTATTGAAAGGGCTTGAGGCAGCAAGTTTGCTCTCTTGCCCTTCTGCCTTCGTCACAAGATGATGCAGCAAGGAGGCCCTGCCCAGATGCTGGCCCCTTGACCTTGGACTTTCCAGCCCCCAGAACTATGAGCCAGTAAATTTCTGTTTGTTGTAAATTGCTCAGTCTATGATATTCTATTACAGCAGCACAGAATGGACTAAGACCCCACCGCAGTCAAGATACAGAACAGTCTGTCAGGAGGACCCCTTGTGAGCCCTGTTGCAGCCATAGCCGCCTCCTGCTCTCCGCTCCTCCCTGACCCCTGGCCACCGTTAACCTATTGTCCATCTCTACAATTCTGTCATCTGAAGAATTTTATATAAACAGAGTCAAAACAGGATATAAACTTTTAAGATTTTTTCCGTTTTTCATAATTCTGAGAGCCACGCAAGTTGTTGCATGAGTTTTTTCTACTTTGGGGCTATTACAAATAAAGCTTCCATGAACATTCATGTGCAGATTTTTATGTGAACATAAGTTTTTATTTCTCTGGAATAAATGTCTAAAAATTTGATTGCCCAGGCATATGATGATTGGATGTTTAGTATTTTAAAGAAACAGCCACTGTTTTCCAGAGAGATGGTACTGTTTTACATTCTCACCAGCAGTGTATGAGGGGCTCGGTTTCTCTGCATCCTCCCCAGCATTTGGTCTTGTCATTATTTTGTATTTAGCCGTTGTGATAGGAGTTGATTTAATCCATTTGGACTGCTATGACAAATTACCGTAGACTGGGTGGCTTATGAACAACAGAAGTTTATTTTCCACAGTTCTGGAGGCTGAAAGTTTGAGATGTGGATGCCAGGATGGTCCGGTCCTGGTGAGGACCCTCCTCTGGGTTACAAACTTCCAGTTTATTGTTGTGTCCTCACATGACAGAGAACAGAGAGGGGAAAGCAAGCTCCTCAGGACTATCATACGGGATGATCTCACTCATGAGGGCTTTGCCCTTACGACCTCACGCAATCCAAATTCCCTCCGCCGCACTTAACACATTTTGGGGTAGGGTTTCAACAGATGAATTTTGAGGAGACACAACCATTCAGTTCATAACAGGGGTGTGATGTTTGCTTTTTAAATTGTATTTAAATTTTAAATTTGTCCTGCACTGACCGTAAACCAGGGAGCTAAGGATTATAGATGTGAACCTTGTCTGAGAGATGCAGCAAGTGGCTCAGGTGATCAGAGGCTCGTTCGGGGTCGCAAAGCTCACCAATGGCAGAGCTCTGTCTAGACACCAAATTGCTCCCTTGTTGTTTTATGATCTCTTGATTAAATTGAGCTTCAAGTGATAATAAAATCTGTTAATCCTAAAGTTGTGCCGATCAGGCAGCCCATCCTCCAGCACCCTACCCTTACTTCTAGAGTGTCAAACACGTGCCAGGGCTGAGCAGCGAGACCGCCATGAGCTAGGGGGCCCAGTGCCAAGCCTCCGGGCGCAGGGGCTTTGGTGGGAAGCCATTTGTGCTTTTCTCCAAATACAGTACTTTCTTTTAACCTGGCCTCTTGGGAGCCACTCCCTGGTGTGGCGCAGCCACTGGGCCCGCGTCCCTGCTGCCGTGCCCACCCGCGGCTCTCCTCCATCCCTCGGCCGAACCGCTTCCCGGCCCGCACACTGCAGCAGGCCCTCCTTCCTTTGCTCGGTCTCCTCTTCTCTCTTCAGATAAATGGGGCTCACATAGGGTCGACTTGTGTGAGCTTCTTGTCACTGGTTTGGTTCTGTTAGTTTTTAATTTTCCTGTTTTTTGAGTCAGCTTAATTATGGGAGGAGTTGGAGTCTAAGTCTTAACTAAGCAATAATGAGATTAGCCTCATGTTTGAAGGGAAGGAGGGAGGAAAGGGGCTTGCATTCTCTTTGCATTTTTCCTTCTCCATCAAGTGGTTTTTCTTAGGTGCAAATGAAACAGGTTTCCACTCAAGTCAGTTTACTGTGCCTTGTTGTTTTGAATGGTTTATTGGGTTTTATAGCTCTGTTTTCTTTTCTCTGGCAAAGTTGTCCTACCTTTGCTTGAAAACCGTGTTATCCTGAACTATTCGGGGGTTCTTTTATTGCCTGTGCTTAAAGTAATGTTGGCCGCAAAGCAATCAGTAGAAACTTGAAGTTTAAATCCTCCCAGGAGCTAACATTAAATGTTAATGTTTGATTTAACTGAAGCATTCCGAGATATGAGCATTAATCGACTAGAGTACTTTTATTAGCTAGCAAGCAGAGAAAGAAGGGAAAAGACCTGAACTACTACAAGCCATTTCTGTCAGATATTTATTGAGTACTTGCCTTTGACAAAAAAATTGCAAGATCGGCGAAGTGCATCAAATGCTGTCGTCAGTCAGTTCTCACTGCGATGTGCAAACTGATAGTTTACTTCCCTCACGGGGCCATTGTGAGGCTTAACTGGGCAGATACCTGCAGAGCCCATGGGTAGAGGGTTTCCTTCAGAGGGACCTGCCTTGGGCACTGCGGGCAGCTGGAGGTGCCCCTTTGCCAGGAGATGGTCAGAATTTGGGGTGTGCATTTCCTCGGGGCATTTTGACTTCGCTGTGCAGGAGAGTTTTGCAGCGAGGCCTGCTGGGCAGGAAATACAGTGGTTCTTGGCGGTCTTTGTCATTAATAGATTCCTGGCACCAGGGACCACAGCCAAGTAACTTCCTCGCCTGTGAAAGGAGAGGCAGGGAAGGGCATCCTAAGAACCCTCTTAGCTCTGCAGTGCGAGCGATTATACGTAGTCTGTGAATGGCCAATAATGTGCGATCGCTAACAGTTAAAAATTAAAAAAAAAAAACTTTGGAACCCATAAAATCACACTTCACGTGCCTACTCATCCAAACGATAAAATCCCTTTCCTCCTAGGTTTATGATTCATCACAGAATGCATTCCAGTTTTCTTTTTAAATGACTATTCATCGCATATTGAATTTTAGAATATTATAATCTATTTCTCCATCCAGTTTCTTGTGGGAAATACATATACATAACGCTTATCGTTTTAACCACGCATAGGTATACAGTTCAGTGACATTAAGCACATTCACAGTGTTACATAGCCAGCACCACTGTCCATACATAAAACTTTCTTGTCACCCCAGCAGAAACTCTGTCCTCGTTAACCCCCAGCTCCCTGCTCCTCCCAGCACCCGGTGACGGTCTCTCTTCTGCCTTCCTCTTCCATGAACGTGTCTATTCCAGGCACCTCAGATACACAGAATCATCCGGCATTTGTCCTGCATCTGCCTTGTTACTCTCAGCATATAAAACCCTCGGCTCCAGTTTTAAGAGACTCTTCTTCTCAAGGAGGTTTTTGACAAGAGCAATAGGCTGTCAGCCTCCTGGGTGATTTAGGGACAGTCCTGCCCACAGGCCCTTGGTTTGGCTGTTTTTCTGTGTTTCTTTTCTGTTTTTCCACTGAAAAGCCCATCCACCCTTGAACTTGGGGAGCCCCCATGCCTCACAGGACAGGCAGCCATCCCTGTCACCAGGACTGCTCTGTCTGGGAGCTCTGGGTTTGCATCGAGAGTCTCTCAGCAACCCTCCGGGAGCCAGACTTGGTTCCCCAACACCAAACATCCATGAGCGCAAGGGCGCCCCCCAGTGGTGGTGGAAGAAGCTGATTCAGAGACTGTGCTATCAGAGATACTAACATGCAGCAGAAAGTTAACAAATATTTGGTGTTTGGGGATAAAGGCAGCCTGCCTCAGCAGGTCTTTGGTTAGAGGTAGGAATCTGCCTTTCTAAAAACTGATTTTTTCTCCCAGTATCTTTTCAAAATTGAATGTTGTAAACAGCTCACATTTGTCCATGAAATTGTGAGCTTAAGAAAGTTCCAAAAACACCCTTTATTTTCTAGTTCAAAGAAGGTAGAATTCAAACCAGCATTAGGAGGAGTCTGCAAATGCAGACACAAAGGGTTGAGGGTTCGGGAGGGATGGAGGGTGTGGGAGACAACAGGGGCAGAGACTCATCTTCCTTTGTGTGACTCTTGGGTGTGAGCGGGTCCCCCAGAGAGGGCTACAGAGAGTCACTTCCTCCAAGCTCTAGATTGTTCTCTCATCTAGAACTGGGTCCGACTAAGTAAATTATACAAATAAGAGAAGTAAATAAGCACGAACAGATTAGATTGGGTCTCTACCTAAGGAGGAGCACTAAGTGTTCACCTTGAGGTAAGCACAGAGACAGGGAACGTTCTGGAATTTCAAAGATTCCATTTCATTCAAAGGAAGTAAATGCATCAGTTCTCTAATTTTATCTTCTTAAAAAGATAATGTTATCTCATCAAGTTAAAAATCTATAACCTTTAGCAAAGAAAAAACACAGCTGCAAGTTGGAGCTCACAGAACTGTCTTTCCGAAGTGTCTCCATATGGCTGCTGACGTCAGACACCACGGCAGGCTGCCTTTATCCCCAAACACCAAATATTTGTTAACTTTCTGCTGCATGTTAGTATCTCTGATAGCACGTGTTTGTTTTTGGCTTTTAAGAAGCTCAGAGACTTAGCCCATGACCTAAAGCACACGCTTACCAAGCCTGGGGATTTCTGCAGAGGGCCCAGCGGGCTTTGTGTTTGGTCAGAGAACAAAAGAACAAACCCGGCTGGGAGGACGGAGTGGCAGAGGTGGGCTCTTTACTCCCACGTGAACTTCTCACTCCACCCCACAGTCCACATTTTCTTTGAGAATACAAAATAGATTGTTGGCAGCCAAGGTTCCAGCCCTACGACCGTCTCCGTCTTGTGGACGGCAGTGCACCTTCGGGGTCTGCGCTCTGACTGTGGGAATGTGCTGATCAGCGGGTCAGAGTGCAGGGCCTTCTAACGAGACCTGTTGACCCAAACTAAATCAGCCATTGAGTTCTGTTTTCTCTCTGCCAAGCTCTGGGATGTAGCCGTGGGTGTCGCCACCTACCACCGTCCCTGCCTGCTAGACACATGTATGGGGCAGTGAGTAAATAATAGATATGTAAGGGTTCTGGTTACTTGAGTATTTATTAGTATATAAATAAGCAAAGACCTGCTCCGTGCCCTTCCCCCAGGAAATAGCAGATTGTTCTCTATTAGCAGAAGACTAAAGAGAAACTCTGGAGTCTAGACTGATGGAAGGCAGGGTAGAGAAAGCAACAAGGGTTTAGAGGGAGGACAGACACGCTTTAGGGGACTGGCAGGTGTCATGCTTCCTTTTCACAGGAAAGAAAACGGGACCAAGGGTGGCGTTAAGTGAAGAAGCGGGGCGGGGGTGCTACCTGACAGAGCTGGGCCGGGGAACTTGAGACCAGGATGCAAATGGAGTAAGCAGGACTCGGCTTCCCTCTTCCTGTCTCGCTCATAATGATGTCTGTTCACACAGTGATTGATTCCCCTTCGTACTAGTGCTGGCTGTATCCTCCAGCTCCTCGTCCCATATGGTGGTTAAGAGCTGCTAGAAAGTTCCAGGACTGTATCATTCCAAAATTATATCCTGTAGGAAAAAGCACATCCACTTTTCTTGTAGATCAAAAAGGCCAAGCCCTGAGTTTCTTTGGCCCTAATGGGCTTTGCCAGGCTCGTGCCCCATCCCCAGCTGCTGCGGAGGACGCTCAGCAGAGATGCTGTGGGCTGAGAGCAGGCTCCCGAGAAGCTGGGTGGAGACACGTGGATGAGGTCCCGGGAGCCCAGGCCCCAGACTGTGGTGAGCTGGATTCCGTTCCCTTCCTCGCACACAGTGTCACGTTAACAGACATGGCTTTCTGTTATCTTGTTAGACCACCGATTCCTTTAGAATGTCAAAATCAGGGTGCAGAGCGGAGCCTTAGGCATCATCCAGTTTCACTCTCATTATGTTTGTGTACACCCCTACATTTTACTGATGTGGAAACCGAAACCCCAGGAGTCTGGGACGTGCTCAGAGCCATGTGTTCCTGAAGACAGGGCTGCGGCCTCTACACTCTGGACGGCCCTTTCCGTGAGCTGCTCTTGCATGCCTTGAAAACTTGGCACACGCCTGCACCTAGTCAGTGCTCCATAGGCATGATCCCATTTTAACTTCACTTAACCACGTGAGCTCAGTTCTATTGCTATCCACATTTCACAGATGAGGAGATGGATGCTCAGAGCATGTTTCCAACTGGCCCAAGGTTGCACGACCATTGGGCAGCACAGCGTCTGCACTGCACGCTCGTGATTCAAAAGTGCATCATCCAGCACCTGTTACTTATGTACCGTTACCTTCAAATCAACATAAGCCTGGTATTGTCGCCTGTTGCCGCTTTGTCTTAGGCAATAATGTCAGCAGGATCTAGGTTTGATGGCTACTTACATCTTTTCAGTTATATACAAAGACCAGTAGAAATCTGTGATGATAAAAGAACGTTTGCTCTCATACCACTGAAGATGTCCTCACCTGCCACCAGTGATGTATGAAGACGCTGGTGGGCAGTCTGACCTACGCTACATGGTCAGGGAGGATGTATTTGTGGCCAGTGAGGGACCAAGAAGTTAACAGCACGGTGCTGTAGGTTAAAACTCCTGTAAAAGCCCTGATAACTTTCTGAGGTGGACCTGACAGCAGAGCCAGCAGCAACCAAAGTTAAGTACTTTGTTTTGTGTGTGTTTATGTAGAGACACAGCTTTACAGATATGTAGACACGTAGTAACACTGTATGTTCTACTTAGAAGAATGGGTTGCATGTGCCCACTGCACATTGAATCATGACGGAAACCCCGTGAATCAGATTTTCAGATGGTAGGACATCGGCACTTTTTGAGGTCAGGTAATTTGAGGTCAGGTAATTTGAGGTCTCAGGTAATTTCTGAGTGGTTCTCAAATGTGGGTGTGCTCACCAAGGGGCCCTTGTTGAAGTATCTGTACAGCTTTGTCACCAGATGACTGTGATGCAAGTAAGTGGTCTGAGGACCACACCTGCAAAGTTCTGTGATAGTAGCAGCTCTCGGAGAGGCTCGCCGTGCACACGTCCTGGAGCCGCTTGCTAGCTAGTTACCTTCAGTGTGTTTAACTCCACGAAAATCTAAAAAGAATTCATAAACTCAGCCTGAACATGGAAAGATTCTCTCTTAGATGTTCATCAGAGGACCTGAAGCATATGGTGAATGTATATCAACATTGACTGATCACTTTTTAATGTCAGTTTCATCATCATCTTGCAGCTTCTGAATGCCATGCATTAAAATGTGAGCTCCCTTTTCTCCTAAATCTGGTTTAAAATTCATCTCAAAGGCAGAACATGCTATGATTTCTCAAATGTTTTTGAAATTGTCAAAACCAGAAGATATATTTAGAGTCCTTTTGTGTAGAACACAAAATTTCACTACACACAGAACTGCCGATCAGGATGGGAGGCTCAGAAACTGTCTTAATGACTCAAGTAGGCTGCGCCTTCCGTCTGCGTTACGTGAATCATTTTAGGGGTGTGTTCTCTCCTGATGAGTGTTGTCTCCCGTTGGCGCTGACTGCAGCCTCTTCTCTGCAGCGGAGGCTGTGTTAAAAGCAGCAGCCATTGTCCTCCATCGGCAAGTAGAGCACTCTTTTCCATTTGTTATATTTACTTCCATGCCTTCATTTACAGTTTTGTTTTCACATCCAGGATTGGACTAAATTCCAATAGCAGATAGTGTTTTTCTGTATTATTTGGTGGATTCCGTCCCATCCGAGGTGGCAGACACCCTCAGTGAAAGCAGAGCCCTCACCACATGCCATCAGACGCCTATCGAGATGGCCTCAAACTTCAAATAAATGCCGTTTTCAGATCACGTATACTTTTCTTTAGAATGCCTTACACTTTGAAATCTCCTAGGACTACGAGAAATATATGGACATCCATAGATGAAAAGAAAACCTATTTTTAGAAATGAGAATTGAAACCCAACCTCAATTCCCACCCTTACATTTTCAAGAGTTTTATTTTTTCCAATACTAATCAGCTATGGACCTGAACCTTAAAAAAATCAATTCCATCTGCATTTCTTCCATATCTGGAAAGTGGTATATTTGATCATTTTAGTTTCTTCTGGCAACTGTGGCATGATTTGGAAGCCTGCTAAGAACATGTCTATAATAAGTTTATATCATCATACTATATTATTATATACTGTTACATTGTAATATTGTGTACTACAAACCGCTGCACTTGTTATGAGCTGATATAACCCTATGCATAACACATTGACCAGGGGGTCTTTTCAACTGTTTTAATATGAGCTTCCTAATTTTTAAGATTTTCATTCTAAACCTTAATTTTCTTCCTTCCAACTTGGTGCAAATGCCCTTCCCATCCTTGTCTAGGTTTCTCCCCCTGCCCTGCTCGCTGTTCATGGTTCAGTGATCTCCCCACCCACCTCAAGCCAGGTGGCACTTTGCCTGCTAGCAGACAGTGCCACCTGGCCCTGAGATGTAGGCCCACATTACGTCTTAGAAAGCGAGCTTGCGCCATGTGATGGGAGGTGCTCACCGTGCAAAGATGCGGCACTCAGCATGCCAGGAGCTCCGTGCTGCCTTCTACAGATGTGCTCTCCACACTTCCCCACCGTTGGTTACTTTGCCTGTTTTTAGCCTCATTTATCAATTCCTTACTGGATTTCTTCTTTTAATAAGTGTCTCTTCCTAGTTACACTGGAAGCGTGATTTATGGCTCTACCAGGCATAGGATCACTCACAGAGACGTGGTAAGGAGGGAGACGTATGTCCTGGTTTGTCCGGAGACGCCAGTTTCCCCAACATGGTCATTAACAGCAGCACTTTCCCTTTGCCAGTTTGGGAGGTAAATTGCAGAGTGACAATGGCATGTACTTGGTCATTCCAGATGAAGAAGCCATCAGAGAGGCTGTTATGATAGAGTCACATATGCCAGACTTAGTTACTCTGGAAACGTGTGGAGGCCTGATGGCACCTACCTGCCCGTTTACCTGTAGGCTCTGCTTCAGCATGGGGTTGCAACAGAACATTCCAGACCTCCAGGTGTGCATAGTGTCCAGCTGGACAAGACCCACTAGATTTCCTGGAGTCTCTCCAGTGCTGATGGTGCAAGTCTGCACTGGTTGCTCATGAGGATTATTCCAGAAGGAGGCAGCCAAGAGGTTGGAAACAAGCTTGGATCAGAGCAGGAAAGATAGTCTCCACCAAACATTCTCTTCTCTGCCTGACCTAAGTGTAGATGTCACCCACTAGCTGCCGATTTTGGAAGGTTAGAGGGTCTATTTTGTTACTGTAACACTAACAGAAAGGCCTCTGAGACCCAAGCGAAAGAAGTGGGGACACAGACGTCACAGAGGTGGGGAACGAAGGAAGAAGCAGGGACAGGACCTCCGTGAGCCCTGGTAAGATAAACGTGGAAGACACAGTGACACAGATGAGACTGGAACCTTCGACTGTGATCATGGAAAGAGGAAGCTGCCAGTAGTGGGACTGCAGGCGGTGAGAGGCCGTGGCGTATCCAGCGTGGCATATGCACATAGTGGTTTCAGCCGGCGGGGCGTGCTGGGAGAGGTCTCTCTCCACTGATTTTTACCTGTTGGATTCGAGAACCTTCTCAGGTCACTTTTATCCTGATTGTCTATCTTACCCATGAAGGGATTTATTTCAAGGGACTTGGTGGATAAAGCTAAAATCAATCTCGATGCAGAACACCAGGTTTCTGATACAGATGATCAATCCTCAGTTGCTACAGAAAACCCTCCATCAGGTGTGGCTTTGTGGACCAGCCTGGATTTGTCTCCTAATTTTGTACCCAGGTGGCACTGAGCTTCGCCAGCAGGGACCACATGCTTTCATTCTGGCCTTTCTTTGTTGAGATGTGGTTTCCATGTTCAGAATCCCCGACTGTTTGCAGAAAATCTCCAGTCTTTGCCTATGTATTTGGTACACGTTTAATGATACATCCCAAGGGAGTGTGGCCTCTGCAGTGCACTGCACATGATGCCTGCTGCTAAAATTATACCAAGGGAATACTTCGCTTTGTGTTTGTGGAGCCCTGCAGCTCTGTCTGTCACTGTGCTGGAAACAAACTGTTCCCCGGGTAATCAGTGGTGTCCTTTTAATTCTGGCCTGTGTGGTGGCAGTGGGTGGGGGGTGCATCTTGCTGTGTCAGAACTTCCTGAATCCCTCAGGGTGATATGAAAGACCTTTGATATGATATTTTAAATAATAAACCTTTGTGTGTCACCTGGGATCTGTCCAAAACAAGGAAAGGGGATTTTACATACGTGCGTGCACACACATTCACACACGCTCTCACACACACTCACACACACAGTCATTCAGGAAAAACAACATAAAATGATTTAGGGCATTTGTTGAGCTCTGAAACTACAAATAGGGATGTTTATCTACCAATGTTAGTATTTATAGAGTTACAACTATGTATAGCATTTATCGAGGTAAATACACAGAGTGTAAACATATCCCAAGGTATTTACATATTAAAAATTTATTTAGAAATAATCCAGGGAAAAAATTACATATTTCAAACACACGCAGAGAGGAAAGTACTCAGGCGCACGGTTGGAGGGATGAGATGTCCGAGCTCAGCACCTGCTTCCGATGCCATCATCGAGTGTTTGCGCAGGGCCAGGGATGCTAAGAGTGACTCAGTGGTGGGTGGTGTGTGGTCACCTTGTTGCTCTGCGTGCAAACAATAGGAATAACTGGAGCCCTTGTTAGAAACAGACTCCTTGGCCCCAGCCCTGAAGTAAGGAGCCAGTGTCTCCCAAGAAGAAATCCATTAATGTGCATAGTGACAAGCATCCCGCGGGCCCCTCCCATCAGTGATGGGTGGAACACACCGGCTATCCTAGCAGAAGCAGGTGCACAGGGGCCTGCCTCCCTCCCACCCAGAGTCTGCTTCAGGGCTGCACGTGTGACCAACATCTTGCATTTTAAAGATGGACCCCACTTAACGCACACAGCAACGTGGACACCACGGTGACCCGCGAAATCACCATTACGCAGACTCCAGTGGGGTTCGTGTGGGCCTGCACGTTGGCCAACACGTCAGAGCCAGTGTGCTTAGAGGAAGGCAGGGCAGACAGGCAAGTGTCCAGATGACTAATGGCCAATAAGACATCTAGAATCAGAAGCCAGAGAGGAGAGGGCCATGAGAGAGACACACTCACTAAGGAGACGTGGAACTCACGGGAAGCTACCTTCCGTCTGGGAGCTCTCTTGGTGAGTTGGCCGTGGCAGGTCTTTGGACATAGAAGGGGAGAGGGGAAGGGCCTTTGCCGTGTGGCCGTGAGGAGTGAATGACCCTTGGCCTCTAGGAGCCTCCCCTAAAGCCACATGACACAGCTTCCCCAGGCCTACAGCAGACTCTCTCACTGCTCTTGGTGGCCCAGTGCCGCCACTTAACCCACCTAAGCGCAAAGCACCCCTGAGTGTGCCTTACTCTGTGGCCCTGGCCCTCGGTTCATGGCTCAGCTGCTGGAGGAGCCCATGGGACTGGGTTCTCGCTGCCTCCCTCCAGGCTGGAGCAGGCCAGGTAGGGACCTTGTTCTGAGCACCAGGAGCTTGCGTGGACGTGGACTTTGTTGACTTTCTCTTCCTGTGTGTGACTGTGAATCTCCAGTCTTTGCCTGTATTTGGTACAAGTTCACTGATATGCCCCAAGGGAGCGTGGCCTCCCCAGTGCACTGCACGTAAATTCTTCCTCCTGCTTAGACTAGGCTGTTGCTGAAGCTTTCTGCTGTATTTTGTAATTCCATAAGTGACTCTCTCATTTCTTTAAGTTCTGTTATATCCTTTCTTATGTTGTCTGTCTCTTTAATGAGTTTTTCATATTTTTCACTCATGTCCTGAAATATTATTTTGGCTTCTTTGTGTTGGTTTTCAACTTTCTCTTCAATTCCATTCACCATATTCGCCATACATATTCTGATTTCCATTTCTGATGTTTTAACAATTTCCTTTTGGTTGGGGTCTGTTGTGAGCCTATAACTCAATATAAGCTAAATGCTCCTGTTCTTCCCCCCTGCCTGTCTTTCCGTCACCACTACACAAAATTTAGTGCAACTGGCCAGGCGCAGTGGCTCACGCCTGTAATCCTAGCACTTTGGGAGGCCGAGGCAGGAGGATCGTTTGAGGCCAGGAGTTGGAGAAAATTAAGGATTTGGAACTATGCAGACTTGAAAGTCAATATAGTGAAACTGACTTGCCAAAAATAAATTAGCCAGCTAATTAGCATGATGTAGATGCACACAGACACAAAGGTTTTTTTAAAAGGTAGGAAGAGGAGGAGGAGGAAAGGAAGATGCTGAATTGACTGGACTTTTCATTACTAACTTGTGGCGAAGGACTGATTCAGACACAGCCTGGGTCCACGCGAGCATATGGGTATCGCCAGTACCGTCTTATAAAGGAGGGGCGGGTGGATGTTTGTCTTTGTGTCACTGTATCAAATACCGCATGAGATTCTCCATTCTGTCAGTACCCGCTGACCTAAGAAGAGACCCAGATTTCCACGTACTGTCGTCTTTGTCTGTCCTTGGAAGCAAGCCCAGTGCATGTGACCTGTAGTGCCATGAAGACGGGGGCTCGGGAGGTGAACTGTGGTAGGAAAGGCTACGGAGAACCCCACCAGCTGCCTGGGCAGGCGCCTCGGTCCCGTGTCTGCTGCAGGGAGGCGCCTCTTTCCGTTCACTCATTTCCTTCCTCATGTCACCCTGTCACCCTCTCCCCTAGCACCTATTTTGGATTCTGGGCCATTCTCTGAGTTTTTTATTTCAATTGGCTGTTAACTGATAGCTGATCCTTTTCACTAATTTGTAGCTTTAGTGTTAATCTTTCTAGAGTTACCTTCATTTTGATTCAGCGCTCTTGGAAACGGGTCTATCAGTGGAGCATTTCTGGCTGATAAAGAAAAGATGAGTTCGAGTGGGAGCGGCTTTCTCACCAGCACGTTACTGTGGAGACGGTTTCAAGATACAGATGTAAAGACACTAAACTCCCAGTTCTCTGCCTTCGGCCATGTGCAGCCTGGGCCTCGCTGAGCATCTCTGAGCCTCAGTTTCTTAATTTAAAAGGTGAGACAAAGAGAAGCTGCTCCAGCCACAAGACCGTTATTGTGAGGGTTAAGTTAAAGAATGTAGAAAAGTGTTCTGTACATACTGAAGACTTATTCAGTATAAGGAAGTTTTAGTTATTTTTACTGTGCCTCTCCACAAGGCTGGTCCTACAGGAAGTATATATGCAGATGAGAAAAAGAAGACAGTAAATCGAGCAAGAAAAAAGAAAATGCTGTATTCTCAAGCAGAATCGGGAATGAGTCAGCAGGAAGTCTGGCACAGTAACAAAATAGAAAGGCAGTGAAGTAGGAAGTCAGCTGCCAGGACCAGTTTGAAACCCAGGCGTCTGTTTCTCCGTGGCCAGCCAAGCAGAGGACGGGGATGTGAGAGCCTGGGCAAGAAGGCAGCACATGCTGATGCACCCTCGAAAATTCTTAAAGTTAGGAAAGAAATTCTCATGGATCGCTTCCTTTGAATGTCTTCCTAGCATCACTGTGACTGCTTTCACTTGTTCCCAGAAGATGAGCCCAGACACGTGGAAACAGCTATTGGAATCGAAATGTCCAGTGAAGACTGGAGGAGATGATAAAAAATTACTCAGCTATTTCTGTATGTCAGAGATGTTTTTGAAATGGATATTTGGAGACAATTGGAGTCACAACTGAAATTTTTACTGTTCATCCCTGAGATATATTTACTTTATTTAGATATATCCCACTTTTAATCATATTGTTTTTATACTCAGATGTTCTCATAGTAACTCATCACTTAAAAAAGCATTATATGTGAAGGATACAGAGGACGTAAACATTCTCTATCAATGACTTAAATGTTGGTCACAAAAGAATGAATTAAAGTATGTTAAAGTTGGGGGTAGTTTGGAAGGCAGGAGAAGACATTTGAGATGTCCAATTGAAAAGGCTACAGGTTAAAGAAGAAATCACTATTTCTACTCTCTTAAATTTAAGAAATTTTATGGAAGACCAGTTATTCCAAGAAGGGAGAAGGAGATAGGATATAAATACTGGGATTTGTCCATTACTTTTTTCCTAAGGATTTGTCAATTACTTTTGTATTTTGAATCTGACAGCTATGTATCTTCTATCTTTTAATCTTGCCTAGATTGTTGCAAGGTGCCAGAGTCTCATTCTGGCACCTTGAGTAGAGTGCAGTGGCATCATCAAAGCTCACTACAACCTCAAACTCCTGGACTCAAGCAATCCTCTTGCCTCAGCCTCCTGAGTAGCTGGGACTACAGGCGTGCACCACCATGCCCAGATAATTTTTCTGTTTTTAGTAGAGATGGGATCTTGCTCTTGCTGAGGCTGGTCTTGAACTCCTGAGCTCAAGCAGTCTTCCTGCCTTGGCCTCCCACAATGCTAGGATTACAGACAAGAGCCACAATGCCCAGCCTGTTGCACTGAATTTTGTAGAGGGTGATGGAAAGACATGCAACCAGGGGGAGAACAAGGAACATTTAGCTTATATTGAGTTAAAGGATCACAATAGATTCACAACAGACCCCAACCAAAAGGAAATTGTTAAAATGTCAGAAATGGAAGTCAGAATGTAGATGGTAAATATGATGAATGGAACTGAAGAGAAAGTCAAAAACCAACACAAAGAAGCCAAAATAATATTTCAGGACATGAATGAAAAATATGAAAAACTCACTAAAGAGATAGATGACATAAAAAAGGATATAACAGAACTTAAAGAAATGAAAGAGTCATTTAGGGAATTATAAAATACAACAGAAAGCTTCAGCAACAGGCTAGACCAAGCAGAAGAAAGAATCTCAGAGCTTGAAGACAAGGCTGAACTAATCCAATCAGTGAAAGGTAAAGAAAAAGAATAAATAAAAATGAATAATCATTCAGAGAAATATGGGACTGTGTAAAATGAGCCAATATGCAAACTATAGGTTTCCCTTAGGGAGAAGAAGAAAAAGCAAAAAGTGTGGAAAACCTGTTTGAGGGAATTGTTGAGGAAAACTTCTCTGGTAGCTCCAGAAATTCAGACATCCAGATACAAGATGATTACTGAACACCAGGAGATTCCTAGTAAACAGAACATCTCCAAGACACATAGTCCTCAATCTGACCAAAGTCAAAATGAAGGATAAAATTCTACAAGCTTTAAGAGAAAAGCAACAAATAACCTGCAGAGGAAAATTCATCAGGCTAACTGCAGACTTCTCAGCAGAGACCTTATAAGCCAGAAGGGATAAGGGCCCCATTTTTAGTCTTCTTAAACAGAACAACTGCCAGCCAAGAATTTTTTATCATGAAAAACTAAGTTTCACAAATTATGGAGAAATAAAGACTTTTCCAGATAAGCAAACACCAAGGGAATTTGTCACTACTAGACTTGCCCTACAAGAAATGCTCAAAAGTACATTATACATGGAACAGCACAAAAGATACCCACCCAGTGTAAAAACACCCAAAAGTTAAAGCTCACAGCTCTTATAAAACAATAGCACAAGAAGGAAAACAAAACAATAAGGTATCATCCAACATTATGAACAGAATAGCATCCTACCTTCAATACAAACATTGAACATGAACTGTCTAAATGTCCCACTTAAAAAACATACACTGACTGAATGGATAAAAAAACACAACCCAAATATTTTCTCTCCAAGAAACACATCTAAATCACAACGACTTGCACAGACTCAAGGTAAAGGGATGGGAAAAAATATTCCACACAAATGGAAACCAAAAGCTAGCAGGTGTAGCCATGGTTAAAAAAAAAAAAAAAAAAAAAGGGCAAAGATGGTCATTATATAATAGTAAAGGGAGCAATTCAACAAGAAGATATGACAATCCTAAATATATATGCACCTAACTCAGAAGCTCCCAGATTCAAAAAACAAGTTAGACTAGATCTAAGCAAAGGAATAAACAGTAGCATCTTCATTGCTGGGAACTCTGACATCCCACTAATAGAACTTGACAGATCGTCGGAGCAGAAAATGAATAAAGAAACACTGGACTTCAATGGGACTCTAGAACAAATGGACCTAACAGAAATTTACAGAACATTCTACTCAAAAACTACTGAACATACATTCTTCTTATCAGCACATGGGACTTTTTCCAAGATTGATTATAGGCCACAAAACAATTCACAACAAATTCAAAAAAACCAAAATCATACCAAATATCTTCTCAGACCCTAATGTGTTGGAGTAAAACTAGAAATCAATTCCAAGAAAAACCCTCAGATCTCCACAAAATCATGGAAATTAAACAACCTGCTGATGAATGGTCCTTGGGTCAATGATGAAATTAAGTTGGAAATCAAAAGATTTCTTGAACTGAACAACAAAGGGAACACAAGGTTTCAAAATCTATGTGATACAGAAAAGGCAGTCCTAAGGAGAAAGTTCATCGTCTTAAATTCACACATCAAAAAGACAGAAAAATCACAAATTAACAACCTAATGTCATATGCACATATGAAAGATCTACAAAAAGATGAAACAATAGCCAAAACCAGCAGAAGAAAAGAAAAAACAAACCTCAAAGCAGAATTAAACAAAATGGAAATCAAAAAGACAGCACAAAGAATCAATGAAACAAAAAGTTGATTCTTTGAAAAGATAAACAAAATCAAGAGACCACTAGCAAGATAAACCAGAAATATAAGAGAAGCTCAATCAGAAATGAAAAAGAACACGTTACAACTGATACCACAGAAATATAAAATATCTTCCATGAGTACTACAAAAACCTCTGCACACACAAGCTAGAAAACCTAGAAGAAATGGATACATTCCTAGAAACATAAGACCTCTAAAAAAAAAAAAAAAAAAACCTCTCAAGCCTGACTCAGGAAGAAATGGAAATCCCAAACAGACTAACAATTGGCAGTGAAATTGAAGCAGTAATAAAAAATCTCCCAAGAAGAAGAACAACAAAAAAGCCCTGTGTTAGACACATTCAAAGCCAAATTCTACCAGATCTACAAAGAACTGGCACCTATCCTACAAAAATTATTCCATAACATTGAGAAGGAAGGAATCCCCCTCTAACTCTTTCTACAAAGCCAGCATCACTTTAATACCACAGACGGAAAAGGACACAACAAAAAAATAAAACTACAGACCAATATCCCTTATGAACATAGATGCGAATATTCTCAACAAAATACTAGCAACCCAAATTCAACAACACATCAAAAAGATAATTCACCATGATCAAGTGGGCTTCATCCCAGGGACGCAAGGATGGTTCAACATACACAAATCAACAAATGTGATTCACCACATAAATGGAAGCAAAAACAATCATCATATGATCATCTCAATAGAGCAGAAAAAGAATCCTATAAAATCTAGCACCCTTTCATGATAAAAACCCTTATCAAACAAGGCATAGAAGAAACATACCTCAAAATTATAAAAACCATATATGACAAACCCATAGCCAACATCAAACTGAATGGGGAAAAGTTTAAAGCATTCCCCATAAGCTGGACCAAGACAAGGATGCCCACTGTCACCATTTCTATTCAACATAGTATTAGAAATCTTATCCAGAGAAATCAGGCAAGAGAAAGAAATAAAGGGCATCCAAATTGGGAAAGAGGAGGTCAAACTATCTGTGTTTGCTGCTATGATCTTATATTTAGAAAACCCTAAAGACTCCACAAAAAGACTCCTAGAATTGATAAATACATTCAGCAAAGTTTCAGTTTACAAAATCAATGTATGCAAATCAGTAGCATTTCTATATACTAACAATCAAGCCGAGAGGCAAATCAGACTCAATACATTCACACAGCTACAAAGAAAATAAAATACCTAGGAATATGCTTAATCAAGGAGATGAAAGATCTCTACAGGGAGAACTACAAAACACTGATGAAAAAAAGTCATTGAAGACACAAAGTGAACATCTCATGCTCATGGATTGGCAGAATCAACATCATTAAAATGTCCATACTGCCAAAATGATTTACACATTCAATGTAATCTCCATCAAAATACCAACATAATATTTCACAGACCTAGAAAAAATTATCCTAAGCTTCATTTGAAATCAATAAAGAGCCCAAATAGCCTTAAGCAAATCTTAAGCAAAAAAAAAAAAAAAAAACCAAATCTGGAGACATCACATTACCTGAATTCAAACTATGCTACCTCCACACCTTTCACCTCTCACAAAAATCAACTCATGTTGGATAACAGATTTAAACCTAAGGAGTGAAACTATTAGAATTCTAGAGGAAGATGTTGAAAATACTCTTCTGGACATTGGCCTAGGCAAAGAATTTATGAAGAAGACCCCAAAGGCAATCACAGCAACAACCAAAATAAATAAATGGGACCTTATCAAATTAAAAGGCTTCTGTACAGCCAGAGAAACTGTCACGAGAGCAAATAGACAACCTACAGAATGGGAGAAAAATTTTGCATGCTACAAATCCGATAAAGGGCTGATAACCAGAATCTACTTAGAACTTGGGAAAATCAACAAGAAAAAATGAAACAACCCTATCAAAAAGTGGGCAAAGGACATGAACAGAAACTTTTCAAAAGAAGACGGAATAATGGCCCAAAAACATATGAAAAAATGCTCAACATCTCTAATCATCAGGGAAATGAAAATCAAAACCACAATGAGATATCACTTATCTCCAGTGAGACTGGCCTTTATCAAAAAGTCCCAAAACAATAGATGTTGGCATGGATGTGGAGAGATAGGAACACTCATGCACTGTTGGTGGGATTGCAAACTAGTGCAACCTCTGTGGAAAGCAATATAGAGATACCTTAAAGAGATACAAGTAGAAGTACCATTCGATCCAGCAATCCCGTTACTGGGCATCTACCCAAAAGAGCAAATGATGCTGTATAAGAAAGACACCTGCACCCGAATGTTCATAGCAGCACAATTCACAATTGCAAAGATGTGGAAACAACCCAAGTGTCCATCAGTACATGAGTGGATTAACAAAATGTGGTATATGTATACCATGGAATACTATTCAGCTTTAAGAAACAATGGGGATATAGCACCTCTTGTATATTCCTGGATAGAGCTGGAATGCATTCTACTAAGTGAGGTATCCCAAGAATGGAAAAATAAGCACCACATATACTCACTATCAAATTGGTATTAATTGATCAACACATAAGTGCACATACAAGAATAACATCTATAGGATGTTGGGCAGGGGGGAGGGGGGTGGAGGGAGAGGGTACGTGTATATACATACACAAAGAATGCAATGCGTACCACCGGAAAGATGGACATATTTGAAACTCGGACTTGGGGGGAGGGGGGCAAGGGCAACATACATAACCTAAATATCTGTACCCCCATAATATGCTGAAATAAAAAAAAAAAAAAAACTATGCTACAAGGCTTTAGTAACCAAAACGGCACGGTACTGGTATAAAAGTAGAGATAATAGACTATTGGAACAGAATAGAGAACCCAGAAATGAAGCCATCTACCTACCCACCAATTGATCTTCGACAAAGCAGGGAACAACATACGCTGGGAAAAGGAAGCCCTATTCAATAAATGGTGTTGAGAAAATTGGATAGCCACATACAGAAGAATGAAACAGGACCTCTAACTCTCACCATATACAAAAATTAATTCAAGATGGATAGAAGACTTAAATGTAAGGTATGTAAATTCTGGAAGAAAACATTCTAGACATAAGCCTAGGCAAAGAATTTATGACTAAGATCCCAAAGACAAATATAGTAACAACAGGAATAAATGAATGACTTAATTAAATTAAAAAGCTTCTGCACAGCAAAGGAAATAATCAACAGAGAGAACAGATCACCTACAGAATGGCAGAAAATATTCACAAATTATACATCAGACAAAGGACTAGTATTCAGAATCTACAAAGAACTCAAACAAATCAGCAAGAAAACAACAAACAACCCATCAAAAAGGAGGCAAAATTGACAAAAACAGAAGTTTTTCAAAAAAAGACAAATAGCCAACACACATGAAAAAATCCTCAACATCACTAATCATCAGGGAAAAGCAAATTGAAACTACAAGGGATATCACCTTATCCTTCTCAGTGTGGAGTATTAATGGAGTATTAAAAAGTGAAAAAATGATAGATGCTGGCATGGATGCAGAGAGAAAGTAATGCTTATACACTGTTGGTAGAACTGCAGATTAGTAAACCTCTATGGAACTTCAACCTCTGTGGAAAAAAGTATGGTGATTCGTCAAAGAAATAAAAGCAGACCTACCAATTAATCCAACAATCCCACTTCTGGGAAAAGGAAAAGAAGTCATTTTATAAAAAAGACACCGGCACCCAAATGTTTATCACAGCACAATTCACATTTGCAAAGATGTGGAATCAACCTAAGTGCCTGTCATTTGACAAGTGGATAAGAAAAATAGAGTGTGGGGTGTGTGTGTGTGTATGTGTGTGTGTGTGTGTGTGTATCTCCCCTGCACACATACATACATACATACAGACCATGGAGTACTACTCAGCCATAAAAAGAAATGAAATAATATCTTTTTCAGCAACTTGGATGGAATTGCAGACCATTATCCTAAGTGAAGTATCTCAGAAATGGAAAACCAAATACCATATGTTCTCACGAATGAGTGGAAGCTAAATGATGGGTACGAATGGGCACAAAGAGACGTAAAGGCCATTGGAAACCAGGAAGTGGGGATGGTGGGAGCGGGGTCAGGGTTAAAAACTTGCCTGTTGTGTACAACGAACGCTATTCTGGTGACGGGCACACCAGAAGCCCTGACTTAAGCATCATACAAGGTATCCAGGTAATAAAAACACCTGTACCTTAATATTTTAAAAAAACAAAAACCCTCAAGAACAGATGATTTCATAGAGGAAGAGGATGCAAAGCGAGTAGATGGGTGGCCTAGAAAGAGCTCAGTGCCCATTATGGTGCTGAGAGAGGAAAGGCCATGGAGGATGTGAAGTGTGGGTCGGCGGGAGGGGTCGGAAAAGGAGCTCTGAGCAGAGGGAAATCTCAGACGTGAGAAGCTGACCAAATACTAACCTACCCCGTGACAGACCTTTGGCTTTTAAAATAATTATTCAGTGCCAATGTCAATGATTTTGTGTGTGATCTATGAAAAAATAATTTGCTGAAATGATTTTCTCATCTTATTAATAATGGTCGTTGGGGTAGTTGTTCCATGACAGAAATACTTGGAGTCTATTTTAAAGAAAGAAACATAAATACAACAGTAACCACAAAAAAAGGAGAAAGACTTTATCTCTAAGGAGCAAATTCTTTCAGTGAGATGCAATTTTTTTAGTGCCTGTCCAGATGAGATAAGACATTGTGCAAATGAAAACTCCCCGAATTTGTGCTCTCTAAACGGTTGCTTCCTCTGTGCCGTGGCTCTTTTGGCTTGGCGTTGAGGGAAAAAGTTGTGGAAGACAATGATGTTTTATTGTTTCATCCTGGAGCAGGAGAATTGTTTTGTCTTCGTCCCCTTCCCCGTTTCTGTGAGCAGCGCACGGGCCCCCTTGCAGGCTCCCGTTCAAGGTTTCCGTTGCATCGACAGCGCGCTGCGGAGAGTTACCGTCACACTCTCACTCGGCCGACCAGCTTCCCAAGTTTTCTCTGTCTTTCCTTTCAGACTCACTCATTTTTTTCTTTGAGTCCTTCTAATCGGCGATTCAGTTTTCCAGATATTTTATTACATTTCCCATGCACACATGCTTTTTTTTTTTTTTTTTTGGCCTAACAGCACAGACATAGAATTTGAAATGGGTAGTTCTTTCATCTTCTTCTTGCCGTGGCCTGGATAGGGTTATTTTACACTGGGCTTCCCTTTTCTCACGGGTGCCACTGAGAAGAGAGTCACAGGGCTGAATTCCAGGATTATATAATGCTGTATTTAAAGAGTACTGCAGAGATACAAGTCTGGGTGTTTGTGTGGGGCATGCTGTAACCGGGAATAGATTTCCTTCACTGTGTCCAGGTGGAGTAAAGAAATAGGCCTTCAGGCTGGGCGCGGTGGCTCACGCCTGTAATCCTAGCTCTCTGGGAGGCTGAGGCAGGCGGATTGTTTGAGCTCAGGAGTTCGAAACCAGCCTGAGCAAGAGCGAGACCCTGTCTCTACTAAAAAAAATACAAAGAAATTAATTGGACAACTA
>CAUYSK010027053.1:0-28309 GCA_963575035.1 Avahi laniger | reverse complement strand
GACATAATCTTACTGAAAGCAAAGCTGAGAAGTCACGTACAGTGAGCTTATGTGAGCCAGTTCCAGCCCTCCCCTGGATAACAGGCATTGTGAACCCAAAGATAAAGAAGACATCTTCCGTGCTCTTGATGAGCTCACAGTTTGGATGGAGGGGAAGAGGGGAAAAAAACCTCTTAAACTAGAAACCGTAATATAGTAAGTAAGTCCTAAAAATGTGCTCCAATAGAGGAATCATAATGTGTCATGGGAGAATAACTAATTCTTCCCAGGTGGGGTGAAATTATGAAGACGTCACGATTGAGGGAACTTGAATAATGGAATAAAGGAAGAAGAGACTTTCCTGGCAGAGGAAACAGCCAGGAGCCAAAGTATGCAAGTATGAATGAACTGAAACAGGGTCAGTTAGATGAGCACTAGATTTCCCCTATATATAAATAAAGTCACTTACGATAAAATGTTAAATATTCATAAGGTGAATCTCTATGACCTTACTTGATCTAAGGTCCTCTTTGTTGATATTACTAGCATCTGTGTTTAGTTTTATGCTGATTTTTAAAAATTAGTCCACTAATTACCATTTTTTAAAAAGGTTTGAGAGTCTCTTATTTTATCTAAACATTTAGTTTTTCTCTCCCATTCTTAAGGAGATGTTTAAAGCAACCAAGAAGCAAGCTTGAAAAGGGGAGTCTCGTTTAAGGCCAAAAGGAAGCTCCCCACACAGGTGGAAGACGAGGGTGGAGAGGGGCTGCACAACCAAGAAGGGTGCGGGAGACAGTGAGTCTTCCATCTCCGAAAGACTGTCGTCCCAGTGTTCCGCAGTTCTCTGGTTTGGCAAGAACTCCCATTATCTCAGGCAAAGCCATTCTTAAGTATGAACAGAAACATAGCTTTAAATGTCACATGTAAATTTCCAATTACGCGTCTTTTAGATTATTTGCACCACGACTTCCTTTCTCAGAATTTCCAGCCCAGACAGTCAAGCCTCTGGCATTCCGCACCTTGCCTTTTCTTCTCCTTTGCTCTTTTTTTCCAACCTTGCCCAAGCTACCTCCTTCTGTTCTCCTGTCTCAGAACTGGCCCTACAATCTGAAAATTGATCCTGATACTCACTCTCAGCCCTCCCCTTTGCTGCTATACCCTGTTTTCACTCCTCAGTCCAGGCCAAGCTGGGAAACATCTAGCCTCAGGAGTTAACACCAGTTCTAAGGCTAGTGCCCCGTCTGCTGCACCTTAGTTTCTAGAACAGGGAATCAAACCAATTATTGCAAATCGATGGGCATGAGTAACTTTACTCTCAGCAGCTAAACACAAAGGAAAACACAATACTCAATTACCATTATTGCCTCTAAGTCTATCCTTCAGTATTAATATATTTATTCATGACTGACTGCCTCCTGGCATAAATAAGAGTGGCTAATACTGTTCAAGCCCTTTCATCACTTCTGTGTGCCCATCCCCAACTTTCTGAATGCTTTGCTGCTAATGGCTCACCTCTGTCACCTTCAGAGGGCTGCCCTTGGGCACGGGAGCCGTTTTGCCCATGCAGAGAGAAGTTGAGCTCAAGTTCTGCAATGCTGTTGCCCATGGCCCAAAGCCAATGACTGAATGGTGTGGATGCTCTTTACCTCAAGGAGGAACAATCTCTAGAATGCAATTTATGCTCCAGAACCCCTGATGGGATCCAGGTGTGTCTGACCTTTGATCTAAAATTGCACTTTTGCTCAGTTTCTTCCCCTTCTCCGTTTCTCATCCCCAACTCTTCTGGCTCCTCCTGCGAGCGCTACCTTACTAAATCACTTGTACTGAAATCCTTAGCTCGGGGTCTGCTTCCAGGAGAACCCAAACTAAGACGATTAAGATAAATTTCACTCTTGCTGTCAAAAATCAAACTGCTAAAAGGGATTACCCCTAGGTGGTAAGATTCTGGAGTGCTTTCCAATTTCTCCCTTACACTTTTTCCTTTACAGTTTAAATTTTATATGGTGAGTGTATATCAATATTTGCTTTTGTAACAAGAACAATTTTAAAAATACTACAGAAGATTTTGTTAAATAGTCACTCACAAAAGGTTCTCATTTTATAGAAAGGGCTTGCTTTGACTGCTGATTAAGTCAGTTAACAATGCTAATCAACCTTTAACATATTTAATGAGTAAGATCATAATTCCAAATGTTTAAATAGAGACAAACATTTTTGTGTGAATTGGGAAATAATGTGAACTGTGATTACCCTTGCATAAATGCCACCAAATCCATTTAGTCTAGCCACATAATCAGGCCCCAATCTTTTTTACTTTATTTTCAAAACTATTTCTTGTAAGAAGTATCTGATGATTAACATTTTTAAAGCCTCCTAATTGTGGTGTGTTATTTTATGACCCCTGGAGCTCTGTGTTGGTGGAAAATACAATACTTCCATTCTTTCTCATTTAGAGCAACTGTCTCTGTGTCATTGGTCAAAAATAAACACTTTTGAGTTCTGTACGAATCACTGTGCATCAACCTGAATTTCTAATAATATATAAAACTCACGTTTTCAAGTAAAAAGTTGTTGTTGGGCTAAAGAAATGTTGCAAAAAAGGCAATAATTGACAAAATTAAACAAGTCTGCTAGGAGAGTTTATTCATCTTGATTTTTAAAAAAACTATATGTTAACTTCTGGAAACACTTGGTAAAAGTATTTGATATCAGAGTTTGTTTCTTGTCTAATTGATGTTGCTGAAGGTTTCAAATGATCCCAGGGAAATGGCAATGGATGAATCTCCAGGCAGCCTTTTGTCTACTGAGGATCTTCATTTGAATCATAGAATACAGAAAATTATTTGAGCAATTATTTCCTCTATTCTCCCAAAGATAGCACTTACATAGTATCATTTTAGATGCCCAAGAGAAAAGTTTAATTTATTACATGCAACAGCTTCCATAGAGCATTAGGGCTTCAATCTGAGAAAGGCTGCCTGGGAGAAAGCAGAGGCCCTTTTTCCTACCCTTGTCACCCCTCTCCCTGCTGACAACATCCATCAAATATGTCCCGAAACTCTCTGATGGCCTTTTATAAATGTAGCCCTTAGCAAAGGAATGGGCGGGGCCATAGCCTGACCAATTTGGCATTCTCAGATAGACTGAAAAGTGGTAATTCGATCCTTCTGCATCTACCCCTTTAAAATCCAGAAATGAGAATTATTTACGAATAAGTCTCACAGCATCAGGAGTGGCAATGGAGAGGCTAAGAGGAGGCTGTAGAGCCAGACCACCCGGGTTCCAGTCCCTGCTCACTCACTGGCTATAGGGCCTTGTTCTGTGCCTCAATTTTCATATCTGGATAGTATCTTCCTCACAGAGTTTCTACGAGGCTTAAATTATGTAACATATTTAAAATGCTTTAAAGAGTGCCTAAAAAATAATAAGAGCTCGAGAAATGTTAAATACTTTGTGTACTTTGTACACAAAGTAACTATTCTGTAAATAACTGCAGAAAGACAATAAGTGAAAAAAATTAATGATTTTTTAACAGAGGATGAAATCGTTCACACACTCATATGCACATATGCATACACACACCACCTGTGCAAAGGGAATAACCCTTCTGCCCCAATTCCTTTCTAATTGTAAAAACAAAACAAAAAGATGAACCCAAGTGTGTAGAGCAACTACAATGTGCCAGTAACAGTGGTGAGTACTATTTAAATAAACTGGCACTCAAATCCATGCCTGTGTCTTCTACAGTTCTCACATAGTGTCTGTCCTGATCCTCCCTGATAATGATGGAGATCAAGTCACGATGGTGACCCTGGCTAGAGTGACCCACTGCTTCCACTCAGAATGCAAAAGCAGGCGCTAGTGCTAAGTGACATACACATGGCTGGTTCTGGGATCATCAGCAGAGTGGACAAAATTGCCTTTAATCATGCCAGCTTTCTCTGAGGCGGAAGAGAAAAGCAAGGGTGTTAGAATTCAAATCATGTTTCCTCCCCCAGAAGTGAAATGATTTACAGAGAACGTGATGTCTGTGTTATGTTCAAGGAGGACATGTGTGGTCATGTGAAGTAATAAGAATTGTTCACACTTATGGAGGACTGACTTGGTACCAAGCATTGTACTAAGTTCCTCATGTGCTTTATCTCATTTCATCTGCCCAACATCCCTGTGTGGTAATGTGCCAGCCCAGGTCATGGACCACCCCAATGGCTACCCTATTCCCGGGCCTGGAAGCTTCCTTGTTGATCAAGATCATAAAGCCTTTGCAAGACACCATTGTCGCCCCTGCCACAGACTAAGTACACAGAGCACCCAGTGATGCAGAGAGCCCACCACTCCCGTGTACCCATCAGACTGCCCGGATCCATGGAACCTCTGGCATTCCCAGTGACAGCCAAGAGGGAAGGAATGGGAGACACAACAGGGAAGTTCAAGGAAGTTAATCTCTGGGGCAGATTCTGCCCAGAAGAGACAGAATAAAGGAAAGAGCCTTTCTTCTCCATCCCCACATAAAGAACTAGATTCAAGATCTTCTTTTAATTGTATCTTCTTGAGAGCTTCTGCAGGTCTCTAAATGCCTCCTTCTCTTCGATCTTTAAAATGCATTCCTTTCTTTTCCCCAGAGATGTGGTAAAAATAAAATGAAATAATGTAGGTAAAAATGCTTGCAAAGATGGCCTATGGCCGGGTGTGGTGACTCACACCTATAATATCAGCACTTTGGGAGGCTGAGGCAGGAGGATCGCTTAAGGCCATGAGTTCAAGACCAGCCTGGGCAACATAGTGAGATCCTGTCCCTACATAAAATAGAAAAAATTAGCCAGGAGTGGTGGTGAACACCTGTACTCCCAGCTACTCAGAGGCCAATGCAGGAAGATCACTTGAGCCCAGAAGTTTGAGGTTGCAGTGAGCTATGATGATGCCACTGCACACTAGCTGGGGTGACAGAGCAAGACCTTGTCTCAAAAAAAAAAAAAATGGTCTGAGACACAGTGGTTCCAGTGACATTCTATGGAAATGTCTCACAAAACCAGCTATGGTTTGCATGGGGTTGTGGCTGCTCTGCAACACACCCTCCTGTGTTTGCTCCTCTGCCTTTCCTTCCTTACTTCCCTCTGTCTGGGCCTCATTCTGGCATTCCTAGGACTATACCTCTCCCCATCCTGAACACCCCCATCCCCACCAAAGGATAAATAAATAAATCATCAATACAAAAGCCCATGCCTCAGGTTCTGTCATCTAGGAACCTGGATTAGACAGTCTCCCAGCTACCACTGTAAAGGAAAGGAATGTTTGGTTAGGCAGCTCAGCACAAGGCCCTGGGCAAACATGTTCTTACTGAAGTCAGCCTCTTCTACATTCCTCTAGGGCTGATGGTTATGCCTGTAATTGTCTTTCCTTATATTGCAGTGGCTAAAATGGGGAGAGGGAAAACATCATACATCAGGAAGCCTCACTTTGGCTTTCTAATCTAAAGTCATATTCTCCAGCTCAGCTCTTACCAGAACCCCATGAGGGGAAAAGAACACAAGAAATTTTGAACTTCACTAACAATGAGGTAAAATTTCAGGATTTAAACCCAGGTCCTTCTGACAGTAGATTTTGACTTTTTAATCAAAGTGCTATGTTGTAAGAATAGGTAGACTCACTCTCACTCTCTGACCCTATAGAAGGTGGAAGTAAGGCCCCAGGAAGAAGGCACTAGGAGATAGATTTTCACCCAATTAAAGGAATTCTCTGATCTCTAACATTTTTCAGCCATGGAAACCCACTAACGTGGGTTGGTAAATTCCCATCATGGTATGTGTGTGGGGGCAGGGATGTTTTGAAGTAGTAAATTAAATCGCAAAGTCTTATGATAGCTGATCTTGAAAGATGCCCATCTCCCTAATGAATCATGCCCTTTCCATGTCCTTCTCTACCATAAATCTGGACTGGTTCTGTATAACCAGTAGAATGCAGAGAAAGTGACACTGTATGGCTTCTGAGACCAGGTTATAAAAGTTGGTGCTTCCACCGTGGTCTTTTGGAAGGTTGGTTCTGGGGGAAGCCAGCCACCATGTGAGAAATCCCTGAGACTACCATGCAGTAAGGAGGCCCAGGGGAGCCATATCTACAGGCTGCAGAGAAAAAAAGGGAAAGACAAAGAAAGAAAGAGACAGACAGAGACAAACATAGTCAGAGACATGGAGAGAAATCTCTGTTCTATCCATCTTAGTTGAGGTGCTAAACATGTATGCAAAGAAGCTTTCTTGGACACGCAGCCATATCGAGCCTTCATAGGATTCTAGCTTCCGCAGCCATCATACTGCAATTGCATGTGAGACTCTAAGTGAGAACCTCCCAGCTGAGCCCATTCAAGCCACACAACCATGACAGATAATAATATTAATTTTTTTAGCCACCAAGTTTTAGGGTTTTGGTTGTTTTTGTTTTGTTTTGTTTTGTTTTGTTTTGTTTTGCAGACAGTGTCTCGCTCTGTCACCTGGGCTAGAGTACAATGGTGTCAGCCTAGCTCACTGCAACCTCAAACTCCTGGGCTCAAGTGATCCTCCTGCCTCAGCCTCCCAAGTAGCTGAGACTACAGGCATGTGTCACCACACCCAGCTAATTTTTCTATTTTTTTGTAGAGACATCTTGCTTAGGCTAGTCTTCAACTCCTGGCCTCAAGCAATCCTCCTGCCTCGGCCTCCCAAAATGCTAGGATTACAGACGTGAGTCACTGTGTCCAGTGGGGAGTTTGCTTCATAGAAATGGTAGCCAAAGTACCATCAAACATACTAAAACTGGCCCCATCTGCTTTCCACTCGCTCCTCACCCACAAAACATGTTTCTCCTCCTGCCTCGGTGAAGCATAATATCACCACCTAATAAAGAGAGCATTTATCATATTTTGGTTTCTCATGGTCCAGTCTGCCTTCCTACAGGTACCATAGTTTCCCCTTGGGGAATGGTTTCTCTATTGCATGCAGTCTTAATGGGACAGTAATTCCAGGTTGCTGGCTCCTCACACAGGCTTAGGGGGCCAAATGCTTCTCCACTCTGAACAATCAGGGCTTGAACATATGACTGAAGCTTTGCTAACCATACACTGCTCCCCAGATTTTAAATCCTGTTAAAAAGACTCAAGGACAGCAGAAATGACTGGAAGTCATTCATCACAGCAGAGACATGCCTGCCCGACTCTTCCCTGCTAGACTATGGCTATGGTTCCGCTTCCTAACTTCTGGGACTCCTGGATCTCTGCCTAGTCCTAAGCCTGGTCTTCTTGCCTTTCAGGGATTCTGTGAGCCCCCCAATATTCTTCCAATAAAATCACTACATTAACCAGAGAAGGTTTCTGCTACTTACAACCAAAAATAGAAATTGGTATTCCCTGTGACCACACTAGAAATCTGGACATCATTTGGGTTCCTTCTCCCCCTTGCAACAGCCTCTCCTAAACCCAATCACTCGCCAAGTCCTTTCAATTCTATTTCCTAAATAGCTCTCACATCTTTTTCCTCTCCATCTTCGCTGCCACTGCCTTAGGTCAAGACCTCATCATTTCTTATTTACAATTATTCAGGTTAACCTAGTGCTCCTCCAATCACCACCCCCCACTATGATCACAGTGACCTTTGAAAATGCAAAGCTACTCATGACACACGCAAGCAGACACCTGCAATGAATCCTCACCTCTATCAAGTCGAAACTGGTCCTTTCCCACCCTGTCTATCTTTCCAGCTTCATCTCTCATCACTCTCCCCCACACACTCTAAAACTTCACCTAAGTCAAATTCTTTGGAGTTCCCTAAATAAGATCTGCTCTCTTTATGGCTCTAGGCATTTGTAAATGGGTTTTGTTTTGTTTTGTTTTGTTGCTTGGAATGTGCCTTCACCCTCGTCTACCTCAGAAACAATTACTGGTCAAGTAATTACTCACCCAAATACTTACACGTCTGGCTCCAGCACCTTATCCAAGGCTTTGTTCTAAAATTATGTCCTCAGACAGGCCTTCCCAGACCACTCATGCCCATCCCAAAACTCTCTATTCCTTCATCCCACTTCATATTTTTTATAGAATTTGGCATTATATTGCATACTGATTTATTTTCTTACTATCTGTCTCCCTCACAAGACTGTGAGTTCAATACAGATAGAGACTTGGTTTTGTTCACTGCTGTATACCCAGAACCTAGTACAATGCTGGTATATAGAATTTGCTTAATGCCTGTT
Source organism: Avahi laniger (assembly GCA_963575035.1). Taxonomy (NCBI): domain Eukaryota; kingdom Metazoa; phylum Chordata; class Mammalia; order Primates; family Indriidae; genus Avahi; species Avahi laniger. Next base: position 20,113 of record CAUYSK010027053.1, on the reverse strand, counting down.
TGTAGAGTGATTATTGAATGAGATCTGTGGTTCTACACATCTTATTTCAAGTAGTACATGGAAGGGGGCAGGCAGGAGACAGAGGCATTTTCTAGCATCATATGGAGCCATCTGGGAACAAAGTTGGCACTGCCACCACTAGTATCACAGACTGATTCCACTAACACCAATTCGAACCCCTTTCCCAGGGCCACCCACCAACCTCCCTGACTCATAGCACCTGCCAGCTTTCCTTCCTCTCTCACACCCTTCCCTTAATAGCTTCTTCCAAGGCTACCTGAACCACAGTTGCTCACAAGCTAACCCCAACAATGACAATGACTGGGTCCTCCCCATCCTGTACTCCAGCCCACCACAGAGGGTTCTGCCCCTTAGGGACCCATCCAGGCCACCCCACCCCATTCAAGAACCCTAGCTGAAGCCCACACATCTATCTATTCATTTTCCAGAAGTGTCAGAGATCCTAAGATTAAAACTTACTCGGCATTCCCGACAGCTCTTGGTTAAAATCCTCTGGCCTTCTGCAAGAACTTTTCCTCCATAGATACATTTTGCTGTAATAAAATAGAAAAATAGGTCAGACAGTCCTGCTGTGCAACAAAATGACCTCAGAGGTGCCTTCCAACTCCAATAGCTTCCACAGACACCCAGAGACTCTGTTTCTATGCAGTACAAATCTCTTTGTCTAATGTAAGACACGGGAACCGTGCACAGGCTAACCCTTCCATCCCCCAGGCAGGCCTCACTTGATTGTGTTTGCCCTGCTTGCACAGCAAGGACATACAATTATTTCAAAGTCACAGTTGCCAAAGGAATTAGAGAATGGACCGACGGTGTAAGACGTTAAAACGAGGAAGAACTGGTTGTTATCACCATGGAGCGGCAGTAGCTTTGACTCGGACACTCCAGCTGTAAAACAAACGCCTGGGTGAAAGGGGACTCATACACGTTCCATTCGTCAGAACCTCAGCCACAGTGGAGAAGGAGCCATTTCTTTTGCCTTGTGATGACGGGAAGTGGGTGTCCTTAGACTATCTGTTCCCAGGACACTAAGAGACAAGTGAGAAATACAAGCCGAGCCAGTGAAGTGCTAGATCAATGCACTCCAGAGACTGCCCTTGGAAAGGTGAGTTTAACAGGCTAACAGGGAGGGCAAAGGGTGGAAGGAGGCCTTGTAGGACATGTCAAAGGGAAGTATAAATGGAGCTCCTACTACTCAATTTAGATTCCACTAAGACTCAATCCTTGACTTAACTTGCTGGCTCCCTTTTAAGCAAGTGCAGCATATGTCAATTTGACATGACTCTAATGTGACCCCACCAAAGTCTCCAGCCACCTCAGCAGGAACAAGCAAGCAAAGGCCTGATGACTCCCTCCCCTGCCCTGGTGAGAGCCCTCCTAGCCCTAGCTGTCAGGAGGGACAGAATTGCTCTAAGAGGTCTCTCCTACTAACTCGCTGTTGGACTTAGAAGGCCACCTCTTCTTTCAGAGCCCTGTTTTCATATCTGTTAAAAATATGTTGATTAAATTTGGCAGTTTCCTAGTTACACAATCTTCTGATTCTCATGGGAAGTTCAAGTGTATAGGAAACTTAGTGATCAGCTGGTCCAGCCCCTTCCTTTTAGCCACTGGGAGAGAAAAACCCAGAGGCGTTGGTTTACTTAACATCATAGCCCTTTAGTGGATGCTGCGGTACGCAACCCAGATCCCCCTCCATGACCAAAGGCAACCAACAGCTCTCCACTGAAAATTGACCTAGGACTAGTCCTGGGCTGTAGAGAGCCGCCTTGTCCAAGGTGAAGTCTCCTTCCAGAGGCAGCCCACATCCAGTGAGTGGTTGATGAAGATGGTACAAAGTCCTGGCCCCCTTACCCCAACTTAGGACAACTCTGAAAGGCCAGTTCAGCACCAGCAGCCCTGCAGGAAGGACGGAGACATTTCTTGTTCCCATTGCAGCTCAAGTTCTCCTTCTGCCCAATTGTGCCTCCTTCACCACCTCACTCCTACCCCAAAATTGATCCTGAGAGCACTTCCTAATACAGCACATGCAAATCTCCATTTAAGAGTCTGTTTCCCCTCAGAATCTGACCTGCAGCAACCCGACTCAAATACGTTCATCCTGGTGTCCTTCCCTCAGTGAATGGCACGGGCATTCATCCCAGCACCTGTGTGCTAGTGCCTGGGGTCCTTCTAACCTCTCCCTCTTCCTCGACCCCACGTCCAATCAGTGCCAAATCCTAGCAATGCTCCCTTCTTAAGTTTCTCAAGTTAACCTGCTTTTCTCTACCGCTCACCCTCTGCCCCTAGACACTATCTTCATTCAGGCTAGCACCACCTCTCTTCTTTGGTACTACCAGAGCCTCCTAACTCTCCCATGCTCTAGTCTCAGGTTTTTCTAGTCCCATACAACAGTGAGGCATATATTTTTTTAAGTGCCCTGCTCAAAATCATTATGGGTCCCCAATGCCCCCAGAACAAAGTCCAACTTCCTTAATTGAGTGCATAAGGCCATTCGCGTTCCTCCTTGTCTCTCAACCTTCACAGCCCACCAATCCCTGTGCTTTCACTCACCCTCCCAAACATTCACACCACGTAGGCTCCAGCCACGCTTTCTCTCTCTCTTCCAGGATCTGTATATACTGTTCTCGTCCATGGGAACACCTGCAGAACACCCTGTCCACCTCGCACTGGCAACCTCCCAACCTACACACCCATCGCTTTCAGCTCAGACCTGACTTCCTTCAAGAAGTTGCTCCCGACCTCTAACGCTGGTTACCCTGACTTTGTGCTTCTAGTGTACTTTGGACCTAGCACTAACAGAACATATATCACATTGTATCCTATTTGTCCATTTACTTATATATCCCCCCTGCTAACTGCAACTTCCATGAAAGGTAGGGTCTATGTCTATTCATAATTTTATCTCCAGCCCCACATCCAGGGCCTCTCTGGGCTTATTGTTAGTAAAAATAAACAGTTTTAGAATTAATGAGCCTCTAGAGGGTAGCAAAAAACAGTCAAATTTCTTGATCCCCAAGTAAGAGTTATTTTTGCTATTCAATGCAACTGTAAACATTGAAAGTAGATGCAAAAAGAAAGTGGAAAATCAATACAGTTTTCCAGATAGGCCCTTTCCTCTCTTCATTAAATAAAAATCTATCCCTAATCATCTTCCATGCTTCAGTCTTCTAGATAAATCAGTATGACTCACTGGTCCTAATGATGATCCGGAGTCCCCAATTTACTTGTATGGGGGGACCACACCTCCAACTCCTGGAATTCCTGTCTAATAAATTCCCACACTCCCAAACGCAGCTGCTGCCAACTTGGCAAGGTGGCTCGCTCCAGAGTGACAGATCTAAGTGCTCCGCTGTCAAATCTGCCATCTGCTTCTTGGGCCGGGCTGGGAAGCAAAGAAATAGACTTTCTTCCTCCTTTGCCCCTTGCCAGTCCCACAGAAGTATTAATACACTTGCTACCCTGTCTTAAAACATTTGCCCAATTCCTTTCTTCCTCCTTGACAGACTCATCCCAGGACTCCTATCTGGAGATAAGAACGTCTCATGGTTTACATTCACACCACACATGAAGACATAGTCGTCCCTCACATCCACCAGTCTGGTATAAACTTTATGTCCTCACACAGCAGGAGGGATTTGGGGACTGATGAACGATAGCAACACGTTCCAGCATGCCTCAGCCATTTGTAGCTCTGGCACCCATGCAGAATGGATGTGTCTATGAAATTATCTTAGGACAAATCCCAGGATCACCACTAGAGGCCACAAAAATTTCTCTAGCTTTCTCATACTTACCCCCACTTCTCTGACAATGCCCCTCCTTCCCTGCGACTTCCCCGTATGTCTAACATCAGTCCTTGCTATTCAATCTCTTGATCTATGGCCAAAAGGCTTATTTTTGATGTCTGAGGAAATTTAAACATAAGGTGAGTCAGGCTCCAGTGCCTTTGGCTAGGGCATCTGGGACTCCATTCCAACAGCTTTTGGTGTGAGTAGAAATGTAAATGGATACCTAAAGCACTTCATATCACACTGGTGACATGCAAACTAGAATATTTCACAGTGTCCAACCACTAAATTGAAACCTGGCACCAACCCACACTTCTCCATTATGTCAGAAACTAATATACTGGGGATATAAATAAAGAGTTATGTAGCTGTATCTTTTTGCACCCACAGACATCTGGCCCTTCAGATTTGACCTTGATTTCTCTAGTGCTATGATTGGACGTTTCTGCCATTTGGGTGCACACTGAACAAACAATTGACAGGTACAGCTGGATGCCTCTGTCAGGTGTGGATGTGAGACTTCTCTGTCTTTATTTAGGTATTTGTACTCCACACACACTCCAGCCATCTCTTGGCACTCAGTGGCTCAGAATGTCAAAATCAGCATGCTGTTTTACACTTTAAAGGACAGTGGCAGATCAGAGGGGCTGAACACCCAAGGATGCTTCTTCCCTCCGTGAGCGAACACACGGCCCTGGCATCAGATACCACCTCTATGAGCAAGACACCCATATCGAACTAGTTGTCCCTCAGGCATCTCTAACTCAAACATGCCAAATGGAGATTGTCACTCCCCAAACTACTTCCCCCACCTGTCTTACTTCTGTTAATCACACTGTGAGTCTTCCCCAGGCTCTGGTTCAAAACCTGGCAACATCTCCCTCACAGACGCTCTGTCCCCAGTTCATTAGTCTCATGCAAAACAACGTGTATGGAGAATCTATCATGTGCCAGGTCCTTTGGCTGTCACTCACGTCCATCCCTTCCTTTGCATCTCCCCAGGCAGTGCCTGCTTGCCAGTTTCATCACCTCCACCTGGAATATGCCCAAATCCCATACCCAGTCACACTGCCTCCAGCCCTCTCGATGCAGTGGCCATTCTAAAAACGCATCTTTGATAATGCCACAACCTTGCTTGAAAACCTTGTGTCTGAGTACCAAAACCAATGCTGTTTTATTTCCATGATTTTGCATGTGCAATTTCCCCTGGCAGGTATGTTCCTACCTATCTTGTAAACTCCTATTCATTTGTCAATATCCTGCTTAGCTATTACCTGTGAAGTTTCTCCCCCCCTCTCTCTCTCTCTCTCTCTCTCTCTCTCTCTCTCTCACACACACACACACACACACACACACACACACACATATTTTGGACAGAATTAATCATTCCTTCTCTGTGCTACCTCTGCATCTTATATAGTGCCCATGTTAAATAGTACTCCTTATTGTAAAGGGATAATGTGTGCATCTCTCTGGAGAGCTGTGGGTACAGTAGACAGGTTAAGAGCATCAGCTCTGGAGCCAGACTGCCTAGGTTTTATTTTGGCTCCACCAAAGCTGAGAGATCTTGGACAAGTTACTTCTCCCTATGATTCACTTCTTCTTCTGTAAAATGGGGATAATAGTGGAACCTACTACTTTGGGTTGTTGGAAGAATTAAATGAATTAATGGACATAAAATGACCCAGCACAGTGCCTAACACAGAGTAAATGATCCATATGCATCCACTGTTGTATCCAGAGTCGAAGACAGTGTTTGGGAGAGGGACCTCAGTAAGGATTAGTGAACAACTTTAGTGGAATACAATCTTCAACATCCATCCCCAGCCCACTTTTACAGTCATCAAACACACTATCTCCCTTTCCCTCCGCCACCTCTATTCCTTTTGCAAATGCTGTCTTGCATAGCTGAAAGATTTCTTCTCCATCTACCTTCCTCCCTCCCATCTCTGGTAGTTCTCCAATCTGTCTGCCTAAAGAATATAGATTTCAGGATACCACTGCCTGGGCATTCCGATTTAGTAGGGCTGGGATTGGGGGTTGCAGGGAGGAACCTAGGAACTGCCAGTTTAAGAAGCCCAGCAGAGGATTATAATATGCAGCTAGGTATGTCAAATATGCCTTGAATAGAGCAGACACCCGACAAATGTCTGAGGATTGAAACTCCTGCACTACTTCCTGTACCACCATGGATGCTTAGACAAAGTTCCTTCCTATTTCCAAACAGATACAGGAGTACTGCAGTTCCTGAGGCCCTGACAAGTGCAAGAGCACTTAATAAGTGAGCAGACAAAACAATTTGCTTGTATATATGGGCTCCTTTTTTCTGAGTTAGATCAATACCTTTCCTCAGTGTTCTAGAATATTGCCCCACCTAAATCCAGAGAAAAGCTTAAGAAATGCTTTTAAATTCACATGTAAGAAATTTACTTGGGGCAGCTCTCCAGAAAAATGGGGGAAAAAAATCGAAATAAGGAACTGAACCAAGGAAAAACATGATATTAAAGAAAGAGTGGTTTCAATCTATTTATAAAAACATTAAATGTGAATGGATTAAATGATGCAATCAAAACAAAACAATCCAGATTGTCAAACTAGATTTAAAAATAAGATTCAATTATATGTTATTCATACAAGATACACTTTGCTTTTTTTCTAGATTTCATTATTTTTTATTGATAAATACAAGTTGTGCACATTTATGGTATACAACTTGATGATTTGAAATATATATATATATTGTGGACTAGCTACATCGAGCTAACTAACACCTGCATTACCTCATATACTTTTCACGTTTGAAAGGGACAGCCAAAGTAAATACTCTCCATCATTTTTCTGATGTGAAAACATTTGAAAACTTCTAGAAATTCCACCAACTGGTGTTAGACTCTACTCTAGCAGCCCTCATGTTCCTCTCTTCCACCCCACTGCTCAACTACTGAAATCATCTTCCAGAAGACTAAAAATGTTTCCCTTGGCTCCACTTCCTCTGGGAAGCATCCCAGGCCTGGCACCAGTGTCCTCCATCACCCTCCCAGGCTGTTCCCCTGTGCTCTATTAGTGCCCCTGATGTTAGGGCACTCACAGTTCTGAACATTGTAACCCATGTCTCTAACTCACAAGCGAGCTCCTCTAAAGTAGGGGGGGCTTCTTCATCTTTATTCCAACCAGGCACAAGCGTGCAGTAACTGCCTAATATATATTTCTATTAAATCTAGCGAGAAACAAAAGCCCTCTAGCGCAGAGGTTCTCAACCGTTTAATTACCAGAGATACCTTGTATCATTTTTTTTAAGTTTTTCTTGAGTAGTGTTCTTAATAATTTATTTGTATTCCCACTTTATTAAACTCTGAACGCACTAAACTATCAATTGCAACTGCTGAAAAAATTAGTGCTACCTAACTAAATTGCTATGAATTCCTTATAAAGGCAAAAAAAAAAAAAGAAAGAAAGAAAAACCACTAATGTTTTAGTGTCTAGTTTAGTTACCAACAACTTAGTAAAATTAGGTAACTTTCTGAAATAATTTTTAAAACTCGAAGCTATCTGTTTTTTATTCTAAACAAATTAGAATAAAGAAAAATGACTGCCCAACACACATCTAGCGAGAGGACAATTTAATGACATGCATCAAGGGCCTTAAAAATGTCAGTCTTAGGTCCAGTCATTCTACTCCAGAGAATTCTACCTTAAGGAAATATAAAATACAAAAATATACAAAAATGTTTTTTCTATGCAAAACATGCTATTGATGAGTAATTTATAATAGTGAACAGTGGGAAACAACCTGGATATCTAACAATTGGGGAGTAGTTAAAAAAAAAAAGTTATGCAACAGCCAAACAATGGAAAATTGTGAAGCTTGTTAAAATGAGGCTTACACAGAATTTTTTAAAACATAGTAATATGTTTAAGTGATGATTGTAAGTCAACAAAGTAGAATATAAAATTGTCTGCATGGTATGACCTCAACTATACACAAAATAAATTTTTTTAAAAAAGACAAATGAAATTCACTAAAATTTCAATAATATTTTGTTTCCAAGTAGTGGTATTCTGGGTGAATTTTTCATCTTTATATTTATCTTTCTCTGTGTTTTCTAATGTTATGCAATAAGCACAGTGCTTTTATTACTTTTTAAAAAATATCAAAAGGTTAAAACACAAAACAGCCTGAGGACTCATTATTCACGTGTCCAAACAACAATTTTTAAAAGATAGTATTCACAGATCTGTCCAGGAACTCAAAATGATGTACTAAAAAAAAAAAATCTCATACTTTTTAACAAATCCATAATAGTTCTTCAACTTCTTCCTCTGCTGACTGTTATATAGAATATTAAGATTGGAAAACATAATTTGTACATACTAACAACTATCTTTCAATCATGAAATCAAACTATAACTCAACATCTGGACACTTGAGCAACCTGCATTGCCAAACACATTTCCACAACAGAAGCTCCTCTCTTTAGACCAACTCCAAGTGTATCCTCCAGAGCAATGGGTGTTCTATGCCAACCACGAAAAGAAGAAAGAGTCCAACGATCCTTTTGAAAGCATCCAACAAATATTTGGGCTGCTGTGACCAGATCAGCTATCCTCACTTCTGCTAGATAACATGTTGTTTTTGGCAAAAAGAAAGACCACTGTGCTTTCAGGGCCAAATGACACTGGTGTGTTTCTTCAGGTAATGAAATGATCTTGAATATTATCCATAGGATGTCACATTTCTAACCAAAACTCTTCTTTTCTGTAGAAGACTATATGGTCTGATGAAAAGACTGTGGGTTTTGTAGTCAACAGAATTAGTTTTAAATCTCAGTTCTCCACTCACCAGCCTTGTGACCTTGGTGAGTTAACTTCCCCAAGCCTAAGCCTTTGTAAAACAGGGCTAACAATACTTACCTAAAAGGTTGCTGTGAGACTTCACTAAGCTAAGAGAATAAAAGCACCCAGCACAGTATAGGGCACATACCAAGAATTCTAAATGACAGCTTTTATTCTTACAGCTTGCCTCGGTGTTCATTTCCCTATTTCATTTGAAATAGTGCCCTTTGCAATACAAACGAAAAAGGATTTTTAAATCATTATATAACATGGACAAGCCATCACTGAAGGAAATTGTTTCAGTGTTTTAGCAGAATTTCATCCTGAAATTCCTAACAAAAACCCCTTAATAACAAGAAAATCCAGTTAAAACCTCACAAAGCCAAGACACAGAATTTGTCCCTTAACTTGATCATTCAGAATGAGGAGACTGAAGGCCATGGGGGTTAGGAACTGTAAGCTTACACATCAATCCCATCCAGTTGTTTGCCCCTGGACAAGTGACTTAATCCCCGTGAACACAAGTTCTTTCCGTATAGAATGGAAGAACAGTAACTAGAGTTGTGAAAATTTAAAAGAAAAAAATAGCCTCTGTTAAGTGTCCGCCACATTGCAAGTAATTAAAATACTGTGGCTTTTTTTTTACACTAATTAGAGTTGACATGAAAATTTAATAGGAAAAAAAAGTCCACGTTAAGTGTCTGCCACATAGCAAGTGATTAAAATACTGTGGCTCTTTTTATCATATGTCTAATATTATGTCAACTGCTAATGCTTCATTTCATCAATGTCAATGGTTTGTGTCCAGAAAAACAAGAAAATAAATAAATCTCAAAGCACAGAGGGCCACTCTGACCCTCAGTGAGTACTTACGTCGGCAAACCTTGCAGCACTGGCCAGCGATGTGCACAGGGAGGGAGTCTGGGGAACAATTGAGAGGGGGGCAGGACATCCTTCGGCATTCCACAGTACCACTCTGAGGAAGGAAAGGAGGAAGGGAGGAAGGGAGGGAGGGAGGGAGGGAGGAAGGAAGGAAGGAAGGAAGGACAGAGAGAAAAAATCTCAGAAGTATTCTTTGAAAGATCCTATTGTTGAGAAAGTTCACATCTCATCCCAGGAATCTCATCAGGGAAACATAAGCAGTATGAGGAATTCCCAGTCCACTCCAGGGACACAGATAAAGTATTTTCTCCAGCCCGAATGAACCTGTGCCACCTCAATTCCTTTTCTGATAGACATCACTGGCTTCATCCCACCTGCCCACATGGGCTAAGTAGATTATGCAGAAAATAAAATGTCTATTTTTACAAGAACATAAATAACACATTTGCAGATGCTGCCAATCATTTCTGAGGCTCTAACAATCTGTTTTGTATTTTCCTGGACAAACAATGGCATTCTTCAGATATTTATCAAGTAATTTCAGCTGGACAGGGTTTACATACTAATTTTTGGAGAGTGCTGTTGTAATTCTCTGAAACAGATGAAGGAGTATACGAATGATGGAAACCCTGAAAGTTGGGGATTGGGGAGAGGGAATGCCTTGCAATTCTCTGAAATAGGTGATGGATATACCTTGCAAAATACAACAAAAACACCTAGAGACTAATTAAGCCCCCCTTTTAAATTTATTCTAGTTGTGAATAAAGCTAACCAGTAGGTTGTTTGAAAATCAGAGGAGCCCTTTCCTTCCTCTACATTCCAACCTCCAACCTCCAAATGATATGTTACTTAATAATAATATTAAATCAAACTAGAATGTGTTGGCAATGGAAAGCAGATTTTAATTTCTGAGTATTTATATAAGAAACAGAACTTTTCCAGCATCACCTCACAATTGCTTGGACTGCTAGGGGGTGCTATGTAAAAAAGTAACACTTCTTAGAGTTAACATTATATATTAAAGAACCGGATCACACTATAATCAGTGAACCCATTCCCTTAAAACTGTTTATATTTTCCTTATTTACAAAAAGACTTACTTTGCATGTGCAGTTCCTGCAGTGGTCACCATCAACCCAAGAGTCTTGGTCGCGATAGAGCAGTCCACTCACTTGGCAGGTCTTCTCACAATGACAGTTTTCCAATTGACTAAGTCTTGTCTCTGCATAATTTAGCTGCAAATAAGAATTACTAGATATAATTTCTACAATTTAATGGCATCATCCTAACAAGGCTACCAGCCAAAAGAGAAAAAGTCCTTGTTTAAACAAGAAGAGTAAAAAAAAATGTTCAAAGTACTTCACCGAGTCTTAGCAGGATCTGTTTTTTGTTTTTTCTAAACAAGGTAGAATCGCTCTCAATCGGAGACATATTGGCTCCCACGGTCTAATGAATACCAAACGAGACATTAAACTGTATCTCAGGAACCTCATAGGTGTTGATAAACGTGTGTACTTTCAGCTCGAGCCCACACAGAAACACTCATAATGAATGTGTTCTCAAGGACTCATTACAATGCTTACAGGAGACCTAATCAGGAACCCCGATGCACTTACATTTATCTCCCACTATCCTCTCCATGTTCTTCACACGCTAACCAGAATGCCATGGTTTGCAAACTAGGAAGTCACTGATTCCTCTCTGATGAAAAATTCTGGAGAGTTAGGGCCAGAAAAAAGAAAATTCTTAAGAGAATCCAGTTTCTCCTCAGATCAGCATCCTTCAAACAATGCCCCAAGAACTCCTTCGGTGGTCAGACGAAGGTGAGGAGAGGTAACCAAACCCCCAGTTAAGGTCAGGGTTTTGTAAAATAACCTTTGTCATTTTTCTAGGCCACCCAATCATTACCATTAATCACAGAGTCTTAGAGCTTCCCATTTGAAAAGGATTATAAAGTTTGAATATCCTCACAAGAAACCCCAAGTGCTCGCTAGCCTCTGTTTGCACGTCTCCAGTGGAGGGACACTTATTATCTTCCAAGGAAAGCCACCTTTTTTGGTTCACTCTAGATATTTGAAACATCTTTCCTGTTTTAGGCTACGGAATTTCTCCTTTTTTACTACTAGTTCTAGGTTTTCTTTATAATCCATCCAGAGCAAGCCAATTCGAACATTTAAGGCTAAGCTGTCCTCATGTCTCTCTTGACCACATTCAGCACCACCGAGTCCCCTTAACAGCCCCTCACAATATGGTTCCGTTTCTCTCTTCTAATCACTTTTCATGTAGCCTACTCCAGTTTGCCTTCAAAAATATGGTGCAAAAACCCTAAACATAGCACTTTGGTATGATCTGTCTATTGTCACGTCCAGACCAAGAGTAACTCAACCCAGTCTCTTTACATAGAGACCATCATGATTAAAAAACAGATTCCATTTCCTAAAATTGTACCTAAGAGTTTCTCTTTTCCTTCTCGATCATATGTATGTGTCTATGTCTTGAGTACTTTCCCCATACAGGAGATCAATTCAATCCTTGATCCAACTAAGACAACTTAGAGGCAATATTTGAGATATAACGGTTGAACCTGAAGAATGATGACTTCCATCACCTTTCTATGTTAACTGTGGCTTCATGCTCTTCTCAATTACTCATAACAGCTCAGCTCACTGGAAGTGGAATCCACATGTAATTCTCACTCTTGTTTTTGTCATTTATTTCATCCTCTTTCTCCAAGATTTTGGAATTTCTCAAGAAAACATGCCCCTTTTCCGCCTTTTGTAGGTGGTAGCAAAGGGCAGAGAAAATAACAACTAGGATCCTGGACAAAATGTATGCACTATGATCAGCCCACAAAGAACTGAGTTCACTCTGCCTGAAATATTAGCTTCCTATGACTCCTTCTAATATGCATGATCTTCCAAAAATTCATGTTTCATTTAAAATTCCAGCCTAATTACAGAGTTTCTAGAATCTATGATAATTAAGTTCTTTGGGAATTCTTTAGGAAACACAGATAAAATACATTTCCAGGAATTTGGTGAGGTCAAGTGACCAAACTATATATAGTCGTCCCTCAGTATCCTTGGGGCATTGGTTCTAGAACCTTCTGCAGATACCAAAATCTACTAATTCTCAATTCCCTTATATAAAATGGTATAGTATTTGCATATAACCTATACATATTCTCCCATATCCTTTAAATCATCTCTAGATTACTTGTAATACCTAACACAATGCCTACACGTCACTCCATTTGCACGGATTCACTGAAGTACTCAGTGCACAGAAAATTCAAGTTTTGCTTTCTGTAACTCTGTGGATTATTTTTTCTGAATATTTTTGATTTGAGGTTGGTTGAATCCATGGATGCAGAACCCACAGATACTGAGGGCCGACTGTATAGGTCAGAGATTATAAAAAGGAAGTGACAATTTATCACTTAGTATCTTTACTTCATTTCTATTGCCCCAATAGTTTCCACATAAGGTAGTGACTGATGTCTGACCTTGGATTGAACAGCAAGTGATTGAATTAGATCTATATCCCTCCTAAAGGAGGCTTAGAATTGGGTACCTTTGTGAGAGGAACAGTGCCGGCCCTACTTTGAAAGTCTGTATTACGCCAAGAAGAGAACTTCTTAAAGACTAAATAATCCAAAAGGCAACTCTATATCGATCCAAGTGTTCTGAAAATCCAGAAGCTTGCCTAATGGTGATACTGGCAATTTCCAGTACTGTCCCGCAAAGCTGAGCTACGCTCACCACAAAACTCTACTCCAAGGAAAATGTCAGTTTTAATATAATGGAAGTTATTCTGAAGGCTAATTTTGTTTCCTTTCTGAATGTTGTTTTTATTTTTAATAGACATAGCCTTTTCTGACAACACTGAAAAGCCCTAATCCCTCTAATAGTAAGAATGCATCAGATGGACACAAAGACAAAGGGCTAATTTTTCAAAAGCACTTAATATGCAGTCTTGCCTTCCCTTTCCCCCTGCTAAATCCTACAAGAACAATAAAGGAGACAAACAACTCTGAATCAAAAAATGAATTACAGTTTCTGTCATTGGCATTAGAGTGCTGAATTTATACAAATTCATTTTCAAAAGCTATTTCTATATCACCTGCCATTTTCTCCAAGAATATCTGCAGACCCAAAATAGATAGGGTATCAAATCCACATCTCTATTCTGTCTTCCTTTTGTTCATGTGTTTATCTAAGCAACCATGGACCGAATCATTTATTCTTAATTCTATACATTCAAAGACAGACAGCAGAGGCCTTTTTCATAACAGGAGGTCAATGAATGGATCTAAGTACACTAGCTGTGTGGCGGATGCTTTTTTTTTTTCCTTTGAAATACTATTTATTTGGCATTTGCTATATGGAAGGGAAAAAAGAAATTCTCTATTGTTAAACCTTTAAGCTTAATTGAAAAATCATTATTGAGCTCTTGAAACAATGAAAGTCTTAAAACTAAGCATGTTACAAGCTGAAATGCCACTCCAAGGGCTGCTTGATTTGCATACACAGATTTGTCAAAGATTTAAACAGAAGTAATCAAGAAATTTCCAATCTCTAGTGTCTCTTCTGAGTCTGAAGGCAGAATGGGATTACAGCACAGGTGGGATTCGAGAGCAGGACAGAGCCTGACCCTATCACAATGTAACTGCCCGAGTTGGTGGGTGGTTCCCACAATGTCGAGATGACCTGGGAAAATTTCCAGGGTAAGCCAGGGGAGTGGTGGATGCTTGTGGACCACTAAGGGATGTTTCGGGGGACCAAAGAAGGCATATTATTTTAGGTAATGGCTCTACACCTTCTCTGCCTTAAAAAGAAAAGTGTAGCTTTGCCAAAATGTCAGGATTCCTCAAGAGAACTCTTATCTACTCTGACCTCTGTCTCCTCAATGTGAGTGCAAGCTGCTCCCTTGATCTCTCCTGTATCAAGCAAGGACACAGTCATTTGCCAACATCCCCAACCCTAAAAAGAGGAAAGAAACAGTGAACCCTCCTACACAGATCTTTGGGCTGATCTGGTTTCTGTTTACGTTAGTTTGACCTGACTTTGGCTACTACTTCCTGTTCAGCTTGTACACTGGATTTGCTCTCTGAGAGGGCTCCAGGGCTTACACATTGATCCAAGTATGAGGACTTCCTGATGCCTTCCAGGACCCCCTAGAACCACGCTTTAGACTAGGGCTCTGACAGCAACTCACAGCCTCTGCCTGACTGTGATTCCAAACCACTGGGGAAGATGTACATTTTCTTAGAGACCACCTTCCCCTCACAGTTGTCTATTTTGTCTAGGTTTAACAGTATAAATAACAATAGCTACCACCATGTATTGAATGTCCATTGTGTGCCATGCAGCACACCTCACTTTCCTGGTCTCATGGAATCTTTACAAAACCAGGAATAATTGTCATCATTTTCTATATGGGGAAATGGCAGCAGGAACAAGTCCCATGACTTGTTCAAGGCTACAAACATCCAAGGAAGTGATAAAACAGAGACTCGGAATCCGATCTGTCTGACTCCAACATTAATTCTCTGTCTCTGCCATGATCTATGTGACTATATGCCTATCTTAACCATAGCTGCTGGGCAACTCCAACCAAACCTCCAAAGGGCAGCTCCAACCCCGTCAACTAAATCTTACCACAATAGCTTTATTTCACTAAAAGCAAAGACTCAGTCCATGTGAATTTGGTGCCATCGAATTCTTTTTGCATCAGGGAACCATACTGAACTCCCAGCTTGCTTCACATCCTCAGACTTCATCTCCATCGATCTGCCCAAAGAGTGAATTGCACTTCTGCTCCCACCAAGATGGCAGACTAGATACCCTGAGGGACTTCACTGAGTGAGCCAACTGAAATGCTGCATTCAGTATAGAACTAAAAACTTTTGAAAACCATCACAGAGCTGACACAAAAGGAAGAAAGCCACAGAGGCCAAAACAAAGTGATAGCAGGGATCCCAGGAAATAAGTGAGTACCAAAGCTAACTACATCCTGAAAGGCTCAGAAACATGGAGCCCTTTGAGCGCCTATTCTGACAGCAGCACGGGGTAGGTGGTGGGGCAGAGTTAGGGAACAGGGTTTTCCCCAGATGGTTGTCTGAAAGGAAACTCCTACATAAAGATGGGGCACTACCGTGCTGTACCTTCAGTTTTAGAGTGAACACAAGGAAATGAGGCTTGCATAGGGCACAGAAAGAAAACCGTCCTGTTCAGACCCTGGCACCAGCTAAAGGGGAAAAAATCTTCCTTGAGAATACTTAAGGAATCTTTTTCTGAGACTTCACCTGGCCTATCCTAGGTTTAGCAGTCTGATTCCGAGCAGTCTGTGTGGTCTGAAAATCCTTAAGTAGACAAACGTAAGATAAGGTGGTATAGAGTGGTCCCGACAGAAAAGCACACAGAATTTCAACACAGAATTCAAGGAATTCTTCCCACATATTTCCAAGGAAAACAAGAAGCTCAGGGTACATTAAAAGGCCTAGCTCTTTTTTCGCTTATTTATTCATTTTTTGACCACTAGGTGCTATGGGAAGAGGCCTTGTTCTTGCCCTAAGCTCTTCCTTGAAAAGTTGCTATAAGCTCATGTTCCCATATTTCATTCTCAACAGATATCATCTGAAAACTTTAGCACAGCTCCATGAAATCATTCGACACACATTTCTCTTTTTCTCTCTTTTTATGTGCTCCTTCTTCTTGTTGATATCTCCATCCTGCTGCCAGTCACATCCATCTCCTCCTCTCCATCAGTCACTCCCTCTCTATCTTTTGTCTCTCGTTACAACCCTCTCCTTGAACCATAAACTATTTCAAGCATGATTCCACTTTCAGAATCTAACTACCGAGTTCAGCTCCTGGCTCTGCCATCCACTATCTTAAGGAAAACTTTCCTGGACCTCATTCTTCCCAGCTGTAAAGTAGGCTAACAAATTAAACTTAACTCACAGGATTGTTGTAAGGATTTAAGTGACAGTGAATATAAGCAGTTTAAGCATCATAACTAATACATAGTAAATGCTCAACAGATGTTACCTATTGTGAGTGACTTTCCAGCTTCTTCAAGATCAAGGGTTGACAAACTAAGACCATTGGGCCAAATCTGGCCCACCACTTATTTTTGTAAGGCCTGTGGGCTACGAATGGTTTTTATAGTTTTCAATAATTATATTTTAAATGATTATAAATGATTACAGTTAAATGAAATAAGCATATATTAATACATAATATCCTCGATTGCACCTCTTGGCCTGCAAAGTCCCAAATTTACTAGCTGGTTCTTTACAGAAAAGGTTGGCCAATTCCTGTTCTAGATTATCATGGATTTCAAATTATGCAGTGAAAATGGAAATAGTCAGTTTTCAAATTGTAATTACATATACAGTTTGGAAGGAACAGACTTACAGATCTGCTAAAATACCAGAGGTGGGGCTTAGAAGGTGGATTAAATCTGCGGTCACCAACCCCCGGGCTGTGGATCAGTACACCAGTCAGTGGCCAGTTAGGAACTGGGCCGCACAGCAGGAGGTGAGTGGCTGGCGAGCTCCCCATCGCTCGCCATGGCCCCATCGTGGAAAAATCGTCTTCTATGACACCAGTCCCTGGTGCCAAAAATGTTGGGGACTGCTAGATTAAACCATTTTCCGCTTGCAATTGCCCACAATTAAGTATCTTCCGCCTCACAAATGCCCATTTTTACATAATAATGTTTTGAGAATAGAGCTCAATGTGGCTCCTAGGTAATGCATAACTAAAAAGAGAAAAATGGTATTCCCTGCAATGGGAAAGAATGAGAAAGAAAAGGGCATCCTGAAAGCTGGAGAAGGGAGAATCGCAATCACCAGAGACTGAGTGGCATGTTTCTTGTTCCAAAAATTTGGTAGCATGCTAAAATATAATTAACAGTATTGAGATCGAGCCGCTCCAGACAATACAAAATAAAAAGCCTTTATATGCCACAAGCTGGGAAGGCAAATAATTGCCTGTGCTTTACATTTCCACTGTACTCTGAAGTAAAAAGCTAATGCTTTTCAGATCCCTAACCTCAGTCTCAATCCTTCTCTTAAAAAAGTGTTCCATTTCTCCTTTCCAGACAAAAAGGGAATCAGCTTGGCCAAAAACCTAGTTTGAAAAAGAAACATTGTCTTCAGTGGCACAATCTATGGGTCCAAACTACAGCCTTACCTCCCAAACACTTACTCACCCACCAATTTTTTTCCACGTCTTGGCTGATGGTGGGGAGCAGTCTTAGCCGCAGGTGGAATAGGATTAATGTATCATTTTCACTGTTATTAAAATTCTTCCTTTTGCAGAGTATAATGTCTCTTAGGCCCAACCTAATTCTTTCTTCGCCCTAGGCGGGAACTCAGGTCCACGACTGATTGGTATCATAACAATGGCATTAGCCACATTTTCTATTTTTTCAGTGTCTTTTTCCATGAGGCTTGGGGCTTTTCACTATGAAGCTATACTTTATGAATTTATATTAAAGCCTCTAATTGTTTATATTTTTGGCTCCGCCATTCAGTATGAACACTTTTAGGAAGAAATCATATCTTGTTCACCATTGCCTCTTTGTGCCTAACACAGTGCCCAGCAAATAGCAGGTCCTCAGAAGATGCTTGTTAAGTAATTGACAGAAAGGAGGAAAAAATGCAGAATTATGGAAAATTGAAGATGTTGAAAGGCAAACTTTACCCCCTTCACCATTTAACTCAGGACAAGCTCTGAAATGAATCACACATTAAAAATGTGATCTAATGCCTTCCTGTGACAGTAATCTGTTCCTAACAATAGCTATTTTGCCCCTTCTGATTATTATCAATTATTCTTACATCCAAAATGCATTAGCTTATAAGCAGCAGTGGCTCTGATCGTATATCATCTTACAGTGTTACCAATTTAATAGCCAATGGGAAAATTCCTTTTCTGTTTCCCAGGGGAATCTACGGTGATACATGTTGCCTCTTGCTTCCAAACATTTTTCAAGGAAACATTTTGATACAGCCTAATAGTATCAAAGACATGAATGGTTATGTTTACTATAGGTAGTCCTATTTCCAGTAAGAATAAACCATTTTTGTAGTAACATATAGCAGATGCCAAGGCTAAAAATGTTTTCATTACAGCATATCACTCTAAATTCCAGATAGGACAGAGAAAGAAATGAAACATCACAAGTGAAATTTAGATACCTACTTTTGCAGTCATCTTGGCCAAAAGCTCTTGTAAATCCATTATTCCTTGCACCAAGCTTAAGAAATCACTGCAGGTTGGGCAAGCTCAAAAAAGAAAACAGAATAGAAATTGATATTATGCTAATATAAGAAAGAAATTTTTTTAAACGGTAGTTGACTATGTAGAAGGGTTTTTGCTTTTTTGGTTAAGTATTGCTCTGAAATTTGAGTGAAATCACAGAGGATTTCAGGTCTGGATCTTTTCCTATTTTAATAAGCACAAAGAAAGGAACAGGAAAAAAATTACTATTAACTGAAAAGAAAGGCAACATGACACTTTAAAATTATAATGAAACCCTCATTTTTATTGAGAGGTGACTGAAAAATATGTTAAGTATCACCGAAGAAGAAAATGTAAACTCACCTCCAGATCAAAAAGTTTAAAACCAGTTTTTTAAAATATATATAATTATATTAAATATATCTTTTTGTATCAATCTATAGAACCTGCTAATGTAACCCTTTTCTTACCTTCAAATCATAATTTTATAAATAATACAGTCTTCTTAAAAATTCAGATACAGAATTATGTAACAGAAATAAGTTCTCTTTCATTATCCTATCTCAACGGTCAATACTGTAAATAGATTGTGTATATCCTTCCAGATGTGTTTCTCTGATATTATCAAGAAGTTATATAATATTTAAAATTTGCAAATTTTTTAGTTGCTACTTACTGCGATTTAAGTTTGGACACTGGGTTATGTATCCATTCGGCATAAAGATAATCTTCCCATCTTGGATGATACCCTTGATAATAGAAGAGACAGGTGGCAATCAAGATACTGTCTACTAAGTGAGGTATCCCAAGAATGGAAAAATAAGCACCACATGTACTCACCATCAAATTGGTATTAACGGATCAACACATAAGTGCATATATAAGATTTGCATCTATTAGATATTGGGCTGGGGGAGGGGGGAAGAGGGAGGAGGGGACGAGTATATGTGTACACAAAGAGTGCAATGTGCACCACGCAAGGGGCGGGACATATTTGCCATCTGGACGGCGGGGGGGAGGGGGGCAAGGGCAACACACGTAACCTAAACATCTATACTCCCATAATATGCTGAAATAAAAATAATAATAAAAAATAAAGTATAAAAAAATATTTTGCCAGGAGGCCAAGGCAAGAGGATTGCTTGAGCTGAAGAGTTTGAGACCAGCCTGAACAAAGAGTGAGTCTGTAAAAAGGAGAGATAATTAGTTGGGTGTAGTGGTGCCTGTAATCCCAGTTACTCAGGAGGCTGAGGCAGAAGGATCGCTTGAGCACAAAAGTTTGAGGTTGCTGTGAGCTGTGATGACCCCACTGCACTTTATCCAGGGTGACAGAGT